>KZ652521.1:101796-124437 GCA_001010745.2 Gerris buenoi | reverse complement strand
AATTAGTTATTTGTTAAATCTAATAATAATAATAATAATAAAGCCTTTTAATAGATTCCACATTATACAACAAATGAATACATTTTCCAATTTCCAAACTAAAAAGTCTAAACAATAATTTTCCTTTTTTTTTATGCTAAATACAGTTCACACACACACACATACATACACCCTATACAACACCTACACACATACATATTTATTATATTACTTTTCTATTAATTCTTTAAAATTTTGAATTTGTAGAATGAGGCCTATTTCTGGGCATAGGCCTCCATCAGACTAATCCAATTTTGCCGGTCCTGAGCCAGTCTCTGCCATTGGTGTCCCACCTCTTGTACTATATCGTCTTCCTACCTCAACTTTGGTCTTCCTCTCCTCCTTGAACCATCATAAGGGTACCAGTCAGTCAGTTTCTTGGTCCAACGGTCGTTTGTACATCTTGCTACATGGCCAGCCCATTGCCTCTTAGCTTTCCTAATTTTTACCATTTCATCTTCAACCCTAGATCTTCTTCTTATAACTTCAATTCTTATTTTTTCTTTTTTCCTCACCCCTAACATACTACGTTCTATGGCATGTTGCGTAGCCTGCAGTCTTTGTGTCTGCCTTTTGGTTATTGCCCAGGTTTGGGCTCCATATGTAAGACATGGGAGGACAGTAGCATTATAAACTGACCTTTTTAACTCTATTGACATTTGGCTCTTAAAGATGAATTAAAAAAAACAAAAAAAACAAAAAAAAAACAGATAACTAAATACAATTCCAAACGTTATTGCAATTAATTTATTACTAGCATTAAGGCAATTATAGTGGCGAATGTCTCTTTCGCATGCAAAAAGTTACTATGTGTACAGACGGTGAAATTAAAATGGGTTAGTTAGGATCTAGTATCTAAATTGAAATTGGACAAGTAAATTTTACTTTGTCTACGTAGTATATTATCATATTGAGAGAAATTATGTATTTTGATGGCGTGAAAATTCGATTATAATGGATGAAAAATAATAGATTATAATGGATTTACACATTTTCAGGTCCTCTGAGCCAAAAAAGGCAATTTTAAAAATAATGTCTGTCTATTGTCTGACGTCTGATGTAGGAGAACTTAAACAACAGGGACGATTTTCATGAAGTTTGTCACATATTTCAGAAATATCGTACCCCGAGGCGAAATCAAGAAATTAATTTTAGCTCTACCATTGGGGGTGCTTCCCGCTAAATCCTAAAAATATGATACAAATACTCTGACAATTTGTAAGGTATATAGCTTCCTCGCGTTCTCTTTTGTATACTTGAATTATTTTATGCTTTTAAGAGCAGCTCAGAACTATTTCATTTCTGTGTATGAGGAACCTGCAGATAGATTAATCTATCCACATCCCAGTCTACCTGTTCAGCAGTATAAAAATCCAACATTATTGTCAAATTTATTTAATTTTCCCTCGTTTTTTTGAAACTGTATAAATTGTTTCAATTTTTTACATTAATAAAAGTATCAATTTATGCAAAATTTAACGAGGGCAGACGGTTGAAATTAATCAGGGGCCATCTGCAGGCTACTTTCAACAAACCATCCAAATTTTATAAAAAAATAGATAAGTGCTTTAGATATAGGTGTAAATTAATGTATGTTTGTGGATATGTGGGAGATAATCAAATAGGCGTTGAAGGTTGAAACTTAGATGGGACCTACTATCCAAATTTCATACGTGTAATTTTTAAGATATGTTGGCTACAAAAATTGAGCCAAAAATGTTTCCTGTTATCTGAAACGGATTTATGTTTTGGAATTTTTTAAATCTGAGACATAAACATATTTTTGTTCTTCAGAATGATCACATAGCTTCCGTTACTTTCAATAAGCTCGGAAGCAAAAAATAATTTATCTATGAAAATAAAATTTGATATTCGATTAATGAATTTTATTTAAATAAACTTACGGGCAAATGCAGAAGCGACGAGGCCTAAAGCCAGTAGTAATGCAATCTGGGAATTCATTTTTACAAGTGTGGTATTGAAAAGCCAAGGACCTGACTTATATACAAAGCCAGAGTATGGTTCATATACCACCACCCTCAAACTATCATTATGACGTCAGGAATTCCCAGCGTTCACCAGCTTAACAAAAAACTACTCAAAACATGACCGTTCTTACACCAACCTATTATCCCTCATTATATATTCAACATATTTTTATTTCCTCGTCATTTTATTAATGCGCTTTTTTTTTAGTAGTAAATTATTTTATATTCACGACACAATTTTTAATTGAGTAAAAAAAAATAATCCTTATTTTAATTTGTTTGGTAAGTTATTTATATTTCGAAAAGTTAAAAATACATTGATGAAATTATATTTTTAAATATTATTAATAATTTATTTTCTACAAATATTTTTTAATATTTAGTTAATTGTACATTTTTTAAATTACTTTAGGGCACGATATTATTGTTATATCTTATTTATTTTTTGTTTCTCTGATTAAGTTAAAAGAACGTGAATAATTTTTTTTATTAACATACTTAATAGTAGGTATATTATTATTTTAAAATTTTATATTTATCATTTAATTTCATCGATAATCGTGGTATTAAATGTTTTTTATAATTTTTGTATTTTTATGAAAATAAGTCTCAGATTGTTAGTCCAAGTCTTAATAAACGTTCTTTAATACATACTTACACCGTCCAGTGAATTCATTTTTTTTATACTTGTTGCGATGATTATCGCATCGAATTTAAGACGCACTTTTTTCCATACTTTTGAGCGCACAAAAATGGTGTGCGTTTTAAATGTGAGGGAGTCCTAAATTTGAAGGCGTCTGCTTTGAGGGCATAGCATAAGATCGCCAGGTTATCTCTCCCAGAGAATTAAGGTGACAACCTTTTTCTGAATAAATATAGGGATAAAGACCATCTTACAAGGTAGAAAGACTACATATTTCAATGACCATTAAACCTTCCTAGGTATTTATATTTTATCTAAAAATTATGTGCTCCGCGCACAGCGCGCGGCTCGTGGAGTGTTAAGTTAAATAAAAACGTTAAAGTTTGAAAGAAAAATCAGTCCGAGTCACCCAGACAAACTTTCTCATACATGATTTCATAATTACTTAGCCCAGTGTTTTCCATTTATTAGTTTTCGTAGGTACATTTAATTATTATTGATAATTTCATCAAAATTGATTATAAATCGAACCCGGTCTCTCTTAAAAGAATTTTTTAAAAACCACTTTTTTGGACTCAGGGGATCTCAAAACGTGTAAATCCATCAAAATCGAATTTTCGCGTCATCACAATATTTTCTCTTTATAATTATGAGAAAGTAGAAAAAGTAATGTTACCGACAGCTAGATTTAGTATTGGCGGAAAGCAGGTGATTCTTTATTACACTGTTTCCAATTATTCAATTATAATAATCCCAACATTTCTTTTCCATTTCTCTATTCCGTTTGGATTTAAAAGTTCTTCTGTTCTATTGCTAATTCGATAATGGAAAGACGCCCCTTTTTCAACCAATTCCAATTCTACTGTTTGTTAGAAAATTAATTTTATGTGTGACTAAATTAGCCGGCACTTCTTCAAGATTTTTATTCCCCTTAAAAAAATTTAAGATGGGGTAGCAGTCTAAAGAAGGTGTACGGAAGGTTCCCCTTTAGACTGTTACTCTCCTTATTAAAACAGAATTGTGATATTCCTTTGTCCCAAAGCACATTGGACTAAACATCCCTTTGTCTTAATAGTTGTTCAGTCAGTCTTTATTTTATGAAAAAGAACAGGGGAGTAACTATCTAAAGAAGTGCCAATGGAATCACTATCTTTATGTTAATTATGAAAATAAAACTTGTAATTATTACATTAAAATTATTTAAAGGCGTCTTAAATTCGATTATATTTTTTTACAAAATAGATTCTCAAAATTAGGGTGCATCTTAAATTCAATGCAATACGGTACATTTAATTATTAAAATGAATTATCATCTCCACATCTCGAACTTTGAAACTATCGCAAATTTCTCTAAATACTATAGAGTTTGTCCCAGGCGCATGCTTTTTATATGGTCCAAACGACCAAAAATTAGAAGTGGAAAGTTAAAAAATTTGTCCGATAAAACTCTTTATAAACTTCCTCATATAATCAAAAATTTTGGCCCAGTGTGCCCAGTGGTTTCTATTTGTTAGTATTTTTGGGTTTCAATGGTTACAAAAATAATTCCTCACTGGCAAAAAATCACACCCTTTGAAATATTTTGCTTTTAAGCTTACCGAAAATACCTGAATACCTCACGAACGAAACATGTTTATATCTCCGATTTCAAAAAATCCAAGGTAGAAATCCGTTTTAGACATCAGGGGAAATTTTTGGTTCCTTGCCTGTCTGTGGCTCAATGTTTGCGAAACAACATATCTTAAAAACTACACATCCGATATTGATGAAGTTTGTATGATAGGTCATAATTACCTCATTATTGATCCCAAATAAGTTTCAACCTTCTACACCAATTAGTTTTCACATGGGCACAAACATATACATATTCATTTACTTATTTATCTTCATCACAAACATATTTATTTACACACTGAATCATCTGATTTTTATGAAATTTTGATGGTTTGACGAAAGTAGGCCGCAAATAGCATCAGATCAATTTCAACCGTCTACGCTCTTAAAATGTTGCTAAATTGATGCTTTAATTCATGTAAAATAGACTGCCAATTAGTGTGGCACATAGCTTCCTCACTTCCTTTCTCGTAATTTATTGTTTTTATGTTTTTTTCAACAAGCCTTTATTGTCTAATTCATTTGATTGCTTCCCCCGTTTTTTAATGTCAATTTTGTACATTAATAAATGGCTTTCTGTCGTTTGTGGTTATTCTACATATATTAGAAAAAAATAATTTATAGACAGTGTTGCTTTAGACAAAGATCAGAGAGTTCATATGTGTATTTTTAACACTAAACAATTTGTTTCAAGAGAATCTAATTATATCTATTGATTTAGTTGGTAGCCCTGAGCTTCTTGGGTTTTCCCGCATTTTATTTACAGTTGAATACAATGAGCTTTGGGAGAAGAAAAGGAAGAACGAAATGACCGTGGAAATTAAAAGAAGGAAGAATTCTAAAAGTGTTCTTTAGAATACTATTTGTAAATGACTTCCTTTTATAGTGGCAGGTTCAATAAGCACGTTTAGAGACTTCAAACTCTTAATGCACCGACTTCAAATGAAGTCTCAACTACTCTCAAAAGAAGTTAATGACTCGTAACCTTATTTTTATTTTTCTTACAATTCTGTATAGTATGAAGTTGTGAAAAAACAACAAAAAAACTGCTGTATTTAAACGTAACTCTAGCGATTTAATTTTACTTTATATTCATACGTGTATTTTTAACTTTGCTACTAACCAAAAATAATAAGTCTTAAGGCCCCCATACACGGTCAAACATTTGCGCACATCTGATGTCAGGCAAATTTAGGGCATCATGTTTGCGCAAACATCAAACAGCTGCATACACAGTTAAAATATTTGCGCAAAATGTTTGACCGTGTATGGGAGCCTTTAAAAAACATTTCTCTCAACATCTCTTGGAAAAACTACTCTTGGAAATTTTTAACAACTCTTTTTTTGGGCTCAGGGGTAACATAGACAGGACATTCATAAAAATCTGAATTCAATATTTATTAAACGAGTGAGTTCTTCGTTTCAGAGTCATGCAATTTTTAATAATTTATGTGATTGTCTTAAGCCCGGTCCACACTATATAACAAAACACGGTATAACACGTTATATAACTTTGTTGCAGGAAATAATGTAACATGTTATAAAGTCTGATTAAAAAGTTATGTAACTTCATGTTATATAAAGTTTTTCTTGTGATATAACCATGTTATATGTTATCCACGGAGTGTCGGTAACATCAAAGGGTGTTTTATAACATTTCTCCCCGCTCACTCACTTCTCTTTCTCCCCGCCTCGCGCCATGTGCCCCCCTAGCCCTTATCACTATCACTGCACCTGTCACCCAATCCCTTTAGCCTTTACAAGTCAGTCAGTCCATATAGATACAAATTAAAAGAGACCTCTCCACGTAATTAAAGTACACAGGCTATCGAATTACCTTTTGTTTGTTTTTCCACAAAAATGCAATGGTCAAATGAAACAATTAGTGAAGTAAATTTTTGAAGTTTAATTACTTGAAAACTTCCAACATACTTGAAAAAAATTCCAAGAGCGTCTAAAATGTTATTTTATACCAATAAATTTATGGTTTTTTTTTATGAATGTGACATGAAGACCTGGGTATTTTATTTAAACAAAATTAGATTTGAATAATATTAGTAAAAGTTGTTTATAAAAGATTAATGTTTTATTTTAGTACCCAGTAAAATAAACGGTAAATTTAAAAAAAAATTTAATATCATCTTTAAAAATAACCTCCCGCAATGAATTAAAAGAGGAAATAAAATTACAAAGCTTGTATGATTTTTGCGGCGCTCCTGTCAGGATGTCGGCTCCACAGGGCCCCCGCACTCTTTGGCACTTTACAGGAACTTTGGGTTAATCAGCTTTTGCATATTCTGATTCTAGTGAGAAACTATGTATAAAAAATAATATATAAGATGAAATAATAAAATCCCTTTGAGCAATATATAATCCAGAAAACCACTGCAAATTCAATGTTAAACAACGAAATCTCTAATGATAATAAAGTCGCCTCCATTCTAAACATAGAACAAATATAACCGGGTAAACAACTTTTTTATTTTTTTACAAATATTATGAAAACAAGGTCATTTATCTTAAACGAATAATATCAATCTCAATTAGCTATCTTCTTTTTTCTTATCTTTCCAAATACTTAATTATTAAAAACATCGCTTTTAATATGACCTTTTGAATGACAACATAATGATAATTACAAGATAGGAAGAACTTTTTATATAATACGTTTTTAAATTTTCTATTAACTAAATAAAGAATCATACGCTTGAACCATGTCAAATGAAGTTCGTAAGTATGGCTGTGGTCAAAAAAAAATAGAAAAAAAAATTCTAGCTCGGAAAACATTCGCTTCCCGTGCAGCAAAATTTGCTGAAAACGAATTAAATTCTGCTGAAAGATGGCTGAAGTATTAAAATAATGCATTAGTCATCGTGTTCTGAGCGATTCTAAAGGTTCCTAATGTCTAGCTACTCGAGTTGTTAGTTAATTATCATATCATGCATTATTCATTATTATCATCCATTATTCATTATTATCATTCATTATTCATTATTAACATATAATCCATTATGTGCCTTCTAATGTATTTTTTCTTTTTGTCGCGAGTATTGCTTTTTCTTTTTCCGATTATCTCCTATTTTTATCAGGAATTATTATATTTTTATGTTCTTTTCCTTTTTAACATTTATCAGAAGATAAAACTTATTTTTTGTACACAAAGACACTATAATCACACATTTTTGATATTATGTGCCTTTTATTTTATTATATTATAATGCATTTTGTAACTCTTTGTAAAAAGCTGTAAGCTTATATGCAAATATATAATTCATTCATTCATTCATAAAATCCCTTTTGGCCAATTTTGAATTCCCTCAAATACGGCGCCCAGCGCCCAGGGTAGGCTGTCCCTTTCCTATAGATAATATTTTGCCCCTATTTTTTTTTATTTTATTTCTTTTATTTTATTTTTTTACTTTTTTGCTTTCACTGTAATTAAAAACAATTACAAAAATTAAATCGTCAGTTTGGCCCTCCCTTCAGGTTGGCCTCCCTCGCCACCCCCTACCTACAGCCCTCACTACGCCGTCCTCACTCCGCGACATCATCAGAACTACTTACGTTAACTAAGGTACAAATTGACCGATTAGAACTAAATCCAGTACACGGGCGCATCTAAGCATTTGTGACAACTTCATAGTTTTTGGAAATTTCACACTTAATATTATAATGATAGTGGCTAACATGGTGAACGTCAACATAACATGTTATTTACAGTTTAAAAACTTTTAATGAGTAGGAAAATAATGTGTAATTATTGTTAAAACAGTTTCCATTTTTTGGTGGCTTTTGGAAACAAATATGGCCAAAATTAGATTTTGGAAAAAAAAGTTTATACTTATACGGTATAGAGGTGGATAGAGCTAAAAATGACTATATTTTACAACAAAGAATTCAAATCCTTGATCAATTAAATTAATTTGTCCTAGGTTTGACCTTAAAGGACAATTTCAAGGATAAGTTGAAGGTCATGATAAAGTTCACCTCCTAAATTCCAAAAACTTTTTTATTTAACATTTTTCATTAAAAAAGGTCCTTCTTACATATCCAGGGATTCCGGCCTTTGTGAGACACCCTGTTTATAGATGAGAGACGATCATTGGATAACGGGAATCGACCAATCAAATGCAATAAATAAAAATATATAATTATATTCATTTTCATAATAGTATATAGAAATAAGTTATAATGTGTAGTATTGGGATATTTAAACACTTTATAATAAAAAAAAAATACTTAGTTCGTAGCTGAATATAGAATATGACCGTGAACCTGGGATATATCCGGGTCATTACGATTCTTCTGCTTTTCAAGTGAGTATAATCACCCTTAATATGCCAGTCTGTCATTTTGAAATATTTCTCTTACAAACTTCGTTGTGCTGTTAATAACTTCATATCAAATATATTTATCTATCCATCACAAAAAGATTAATAAGGCCTAGACTTCAATAAATAACAATTTTCTTTATTTTAAAAAAAAATCGAAAACATTGAATAATATTAATATTCTGTATAGGTATAATTATAACAATCAATAGATATGTAGTCTGTCCCAATAGGCTTTTATTAATAGTACTATTATTAAATTTTTTAAATTGTTTCATTAACTAATTTTCAAGGTTCTTAACCAAAAGAAAAGTTTATGCCTGAGAAAATTAATAACACTTAATTTGTTCTATTCATATTATATGAATAATTTATTTGAACAATTAATAACTTTTAGTGCATTCAATTATCATTTTATAATTGGTTATAAATCTGCAACAATTTAGTTTATATGACAAATTTATAGATAACATTTCAGAGAGAGACTCTCGGCACAATTACAATTAAAGCGNTTCAATTATCATTTTATAATTGGTTATAAATCTGCAACAATTTAGTTTATATGAAAAATTTATAGCTAACATTTCACAGACTTACTCTCGGCATAATTACAATTAAAGCGGCATGCAGACATATAATATGATTGATAAGTTTAGATGACAATAATATCATCAAGCTGCACATCAATATTGCAATGCCGCACACGTATCAATAGTATTGTCAATATTTAACCCAACGTTTACGGTTCATTGAGTGTTTGGATGCACAAAATTGCATTTCATTTGTCTCGAGACGTTGTATGAGATGTTCAATTGCGTCAGTTTTGATTTTAAAGGGCTGTTTTTCTAGTGCGCGTCTGACGCGAGGTACTGGTCTAGTACAAATCAATGGGAGAGTTTTCCTAGTCCGCGTCTGACGCCCACTAGGAAAACAGCCCTCAATTTGCCATAATAGAGAAAAAGCAAGCGAATGCGTAGCCATATTACTATTTTGTGGATCCAATCGTTCGATCAATCGTAAACAGCGGGTGAGCGAATAGATTACAAGAAGAGAGCATTACACTCGCATTAACTTCCCTGAGTGATGCGAACAAGTACTGTAAATATTATTTCTGAATGTACATTCAAACATTCCATAACTTCAAAGGAAATGCTTGCACCTTTTTTTGTGTCAGCAAGATACAAATATGAAAAAAACTGTTTCCGCAAAACATAAATTAGCCGATACTCTATGATCTACGGTAGTTAGCAACTAGTGGGAACTTCTAAGACCTAAAGCCTGGTTACAAATTTCATTTATATATATATTTTTTTTTAAATTTTTCTCCTCCGCTCCTCTAAAAATACATTGTTAATTGCCTTAAAAATTTGGGGATTTTTCATACATTTAATTTTATTATGAAGACGAAGAAATAAACCGAAATTATATGAATGGACGAATTTTATCTTCTTTTGATTGGAGAAACTAAGATAATGCTGTGGAAGCTAAGATAAGAGGTAGCCATCGAAAGGAAGAGGCAGATCGGATTAACAATAAATGTAAGAAACAGTAGAGTTTTGTCTTAAAACATGGAGGTTGCTTTAGGAGGAAACTTTAGAGAATTAAGACGAGTTTATATATCTGGGTTCCTTGATATGTAATAAAAAGTTACGTAGGATAAGATAGAAGCAGAAGAATATCGTAAGACGGGAAAAGCTTTTAATATTTATTAACTAATTTGCTTCCCATTTTAGAACATAGAAAAACCTTTGGACATAGTTTGTTGTACCAGTTCTATCCTACGGTTATTATTATTGTTATTATTACTATGTATTTATAAAAAGATTAGAGATAAGTTTGACCAAATCCCATTTTGGCACACAGGCTAAGAAAAACCTTAGGACTTTGTTATTATTTACTACCTTTATTGTTAATATTACTATTTATAAAAAGATTATTATTATTCGAGATAATTATGACCTAAGCTGTACTGCTGAGATCTCTTTTTACGGTCTTGCTGATCTTGCTTTATGTTGAACATATTTTCCCATCCTGGTGTGGGGTCTAACTTCTGAAGATCTGAACACTTTCTCTTGGTGCAGACGGCTTTATTGTCATCACCACACCAGCACCTGTTACAGTCTTGATCCTTCCATCTGTCTCCAATCTGGCAATCTAACAAAACAATAAATAAATTCAGCGAAAACTAAAAACAGCTAGCAAATAAGAATACTTTAGAGAACGCCTAGAAGCGTAGAACATGTATTAAAGAGTGAGAGATGGTTAGGGGTTGTTTCTGAGAAGGTCAGAAATGGTTTCTGAGACGATCAGAAATGGTTTCTGAGACGATCAGAGGTGAATAGAAGCGGATAGAAGTAATTGGAAGAGGTTAGAGGGGATTAGAAATGATAAGAGTTGATTAGAATAATAAATAATGATGTTCTTTATGAACTAGTTCTTCTACATACAGTAATAATGATCTATAACGCAAAACTCGTGGAAGGCCTAGACCTGCCAATGAGGTTATACAAGTCTCCATGAAATGGATGACATGGGGTTGGAGTCTCGCTTTTTATCAGCTGTATAAACCAGATACTTATCAGAATTATATGACATTTTGGCATGTTCGTAGAATATTTAGGGCAACACTGGTTAAACAGTGAAATCTATATCGACATTATATACATCTACACGGTCCAGCTGAAAGCTCAGTGTGTAGGCTGTATGAGGAAGAGGACGAAATCCCTTCTTACCTTATTAGAATAAACACGTCTGAGGTGGAAAATATTGGACTTAGCCATTCTGCCTACTAAAGAATTAAGGTTACTTGCCCTAAGCTGAGTACTCACTTTCTTTACCTGTGGAAACTTCTGTGTGGGGAAATACTTACGAGTAATTTAAGAAAGTTAGCTAAACCGTAGTATTTAGAACCCTTGAGGTCTTACTACGGCGGAATTTATTAGGGGGACGAAATGCGCGAATGGGTGGACGAAACATTTAGGCAAAACCAAACACTTGGCATTTAATGGATATGCACATGCCAAGCTGCTCACTTTGAAGGTGTAAATCACCGCTTTAATTTTAAAACTAGTATTGACAGTAAACATTTTACTTTGTTTGTAGGAGTTGTGCTTGATGACTAATGCCTCAGATCGTTTGCTTCTTTGTATACTCCGTACAATATCCTCATTGATGTTGAACATGTCCTCCCAGCCAGGTGTCGGAGTTCTTATAGCACCATAACACAATCTTCTCGTGCAGACGGCTCCTATTTTATCACAGTAGCAATCGTTGCAATTCTGATCCTCCCACATGTCTCCTAATCTACAATCTAAACATAGAAAATCAGTCAATAAAATAATTCAATGCTTCATAATTTCTCTAATTATGGGTCTCAACTAAACTAGACTTTTTACGGTGCATAGGAATTTTATAATAGCTTCTAGTGTTGGATTTCAGAGTATTTTACACCCCCCATTGTTCCGAATACCGAAATGAAGAGCTTACGAGAGGTTTTACACATGAAGCTGGAGACGTTTTATCTCCAGCGCAAGATACGTTAAGTCGGAGAGCGGTACAGGGACACGAGAATTACCTCACGCTTTGAAGCTCTGATTTACATGGTCCTACCATTATGGTTACAGCTTGGATGGATTACCACAGATCTAGGTTCAATTCCCGGACCATGCCCCCTCAATATTTTAATGTCCCCCTGCATAGCTTCTATAAATATTGGGAGCTTCTTTCAGCAGGTTTCAGTCTTTATACCAAAATCAGTCACTCTTATGGGGGTTCGACATAACAATCGATGATCCTAAGGAAGTGAGACTTGGTTGACTGACCAACACTTCACACATGTGTCAAAAGTTTGGTTATCCAGACCGCAGGTTTGTTCAATGGTTTGATCTAGGTGGTACATGTCTTTGGGCGTAACCCCCGTAAACCCTAAAAATAAGCGGCTTATGCATAATATTGTTTTTTTTTGTTTTCTTGTAATAAGCAGGATGAGAGAACGGCGCGGCGTAGGAAAATGATAAGTGTAGTCACAAATCACCTAAAACAAATCCATTCACTGACATATCTGGTATTGATCAGATTCCAAAAAGATGGGATATTTTTCAATCTGATGACGAGTAGACGTGTTGTGACTGATCTCTCATCCTCTCTTAACTTAAAGTTGTGTTTTACAGGATGTACGAACAGCTGTCAAAATAAGAAAAGTCAAAACTTTTAAACCATCAGTAACAATGTCCAATAAAGCTACTTACTGTTAGAATACGAGTCAGGTTTGACTACTCGTGCATCAGATCTCTTATCCCTCTTCAGAGCGACCTCGTTGTTTATAATATTAAAGATGGTTTCCCAGCCAGGCGTTAGTGTCAGTTTTTTACCATCGGGACAAGCATTATCCGTACAGACAACACCATGTTCGTCACATATACAAGTATTACAATTCTGGGTTGTCCAAGTATCTCCTTGCCTGCAATCTAATGCGAAATCGTAAATTACATATTATGAATCAGTGCACTTGAATTCTTAACTTAAAATATATAGATTACTGTGGTTTATAAAAGTACAAGCGTGTCACACTGACCACTGTTTGAAGTTATTTTAAATCTCTATTTATATTTTTGTTTATTGTCTAACCTGTTTTTCAGTGTACGCTCTTCCCCCTTCTAAATCGTTTAAAGCATTGTTGGGAGAAACAAGTAGGTTGTGCGAACGATAAACCTATGTTTCTATAATAAATTCCAAGATAAATATAGTTTTATTTCTTATCCCAACAATTGGTTATGGGCCCAGGTGCTTAATAATAGTATTAATTAATATATGCATTCGTTTTTTTTTAGGAGAATCCGAATGTACTGATATTGGAGGCCCTGAGGTGTTTTCTATTATTAAACCGTTAGTCAAAGCTGGTCCAAGTGGAGCAAAATACAAGACACAAGTTTTCATTCCTTCTAATCTTGCCTCAACATAGGTTGAAAATAAAAACAGATGGATTTAGAGAATAAGCAGATTGTTGGCTATAGTTTTCCATATATTATCGATTCTGTAACTGTACCATATGATAGGCCGATAATTGGTCCACATCATTTATGCCCTCTACAAATCAGATAAATCTTGAAATAGATCCTGTTTCCAAGACAATATTTCAACATTTTTTTAATGCAGGTTTGTCTATCAGCTTCTGAGTGATTCTGATTTAAAGGAGTTGAAATTTGCAGCGATGGATTTCGTTATCATTAATTTATTTTGACCCTAGATGGTAGACTAATTAGGGACTGATGGGGACTAATTTGTAGACTAATTAGGGCCATTTAGGACAGCATGGCTATGTCACCGAAACCAGTATAACATAATTCTTCTGGCGTTGATTGAAATAAGCCTACTGGGTGGAAGTGTCAATATCTTTGTTGCTCTTGACAAATTGAACCTCATGTGTCATACGTTAGCGTTAGAGGCACAGTTGCCTTGAGTCACTGTGACCAAATAGATTTATAGTGATGTGAACAATTTTCAATATACTCAGGTACAATTTGAATAGAGACTATTTCATAACATATTTGGGCTCAAAAATAGCCTGATTACGTCTTAAAAGCTTCCTGGGCAAAAACATAACACGCGGTCTGCAGTTTAATACACTTTACCATGATAATAACTTTTTAAATTTACCATGATTTATATTTAACTAAATTCGATCTAATATCATGTAGAGTTTCATTTGTTAATTGATTTATTTTTCTTCACAGGAATTGCTTTTAAAAAAGGCAGGGTGTCACAGAAAAAATGTCCAAGAACTAAAAATAAGAAATCTGATACTCATGATAAGTTTTAATTTGATGTTGTAATTTCTGGTCATAGATTTACCAAAGTGGGTCTGCACTATTGGCAACACATACTAACTACTTTGAAGGTTACGTGATCTCTAAAGAATCAAGTTTTTGTACGTTTTTTATAATTTTCAAGAGACAAGAAAATTTAATTTATTTTATATTTTAAGTATTATTGTTGTTGAAAATTTCTCTTACGAGAATAAAAGTTATATAAGTTTCTCCGTAAGTAGTTGTCAATTAATCTTAGTTGTTGGTAAGAATATAGGTCCACGTTGGCTAAGTCCATAGAGCCATCGACAGTGAGGGACTTAGACATGCAAAAGATTTATCGCCAAAGGCAAAATTTTTGTTTAAACAAAAAACAAAAGATGAGGAGACAGGTAAGAAGGACCTCTAACCAGATCGTCTCGTTTAGAACACGGCTTAGGGCTGCATAGAAAAGTTTGAAAATAGGTTCAGAGAAGAAAATAGAGTCTCTTCATTCAGCAGTATCATATTTCTTAAAGTGCCAACTTAGAGAAAGCAAGAAGAGTCCCCATGGAAGACGCTTCACGATGCAAGATAAAGTACTTGCTCTGTTCCTACTCAAACGAAGTGGCAGAAGTTATAGATTCCTATCAAAATATTTTATACTACCATCAAAACGTACACTTTTAAGATTGCTGGAATCCTTATCTTTCCATACTGGTATTATTGATGATTTGTGTAGCCACTTAGCAGTAGTTGTTGAAAAACAGGTTAAGAACCTTGATAAAAAATGTATTCTAATGTTTGACGAGATGAGTCTAGCTGCACACTTAGACTATAATTCATCTCTTGAGGAGATTCAAGGATTTCAAGCTCTTGGTGATGGAAGGAGAACCAATTGTTTTGCTGACAAGGCACTTGTCTTTATGGTTCGCGGCTTAAGAAGAAATTTTAAGCAACCAATTGCGTTTTATTTTACATTATCTTCATTTAAAAGTAATGACCTTAAAATGCTAATTAAAGAAGTCGGACGTAGTGTGTTTGATGCTGGCCTACAACTATCTGCTACTGTATGTGACGAGGCATCCGCAAACTTGGCTGCAATTAATAGTCTTTGCGAAGCTGCAAGAGTTGAGTGTCTGAGGAAAAATGTGGAATATATGGGAGAATATTTTGTTATCAAGGATGAAAAAATCATTCCTCTTTTTGATCCTCCTCACCTCCTTAAAGGAATAAGAAATGGTCTTCTTAACAAAAATATAAAGTTTATCTACAAAAATCAACTTCTTACAGCATCATGGGACCATGTAGTTCAATTCTATAATATAGATAAAAGCTACAGCTTCAGAATGGCTGTAAAACAGACGGATGCCCATGTTATCCATGAAAAAATAAAGAAGATGAAAGTGGCAAATTTTGCTCAAGTGGCCAGTCACACTGTTGGATCAGCGATGTTCCTACTAGCTGATAAATGTAAGTTCAAAAATACTACTTGTTTTTAAGATTTTTGACGTAAATACAGTTAAACAATAACAACTCCTTTTTATTTTATTTATTTTTGTGTCCTGTTATTATTTTTTTATATTAATTTTTACTCTGCATTTAATAAATGATTAATTTATTCTCTTTATTTTGTTTTAGCTGCCAGAGAAGACTTAGATGCTAAGGCTAAGGAAACAGCTTAATTACTTCTATTCATTGACGAACTTTTCGATAGTGTAAATGGGTCTGCTGTTCGCCAATGAAACTTAAAAAATTAAGATGTGCCATCCAGCGGGGAAGCAGCCACATAGCTTTTTGGAATGAAGCTGTTAGGGTCCACGAATCCATGAACTTTGTTGAGAATAACGGAAAAGAATACAGAACTCCAAGCATTAGGAACTGGATCAGGAAAATAAAAAATATCAAACAATTATGGTTTTCCTTAGAGAGTAAAGGCTTCCAATTCCTCAGCCTACGAAATCTTAACCAAGATCCGTTAGAAAATAAGTTTGAGGCCATAAGGAGCTATGGTTTCAGGAACAATATGCCTTCATGGTCCAATTTTATAGAAGCATATAAGAGTCTTCTCCTGAATGATATGGTGTCTGCAAATGCAACCTGCAGGAATACATTCAGAGGAGTGAAATCATGGATAGCACTGCAGTTCAAGAAGTTACCGACGAAGAATTTCTTTCTCCCATACCTGAGGACTTGGTTGAAGAGATACAGGACACGTGCACCATCTTCTCCAGCTGGAGTTGACAACCAGTTCATTGAAAGATTGGTGGTCAACTATACAGCAGGGTACATGGTACGAAAACTCTCAAACTATTGTGATGCGTGTAACTATTTGCAATTAGCTTCCCAATTAAGTGAGGAACATTCCCTGATTCAAGCTAGGGATAGGAATCCAGAAGATAAGAGGCTTACCTACCCGACTGAAGCATATTCTAATCTATATAATCAGTGTAGGGATTTAACTGTAAGGTTGATCCCTAAATACTGCTACAGAGTTTATTAAAAATCAGGTAGATTTCTCAGGTAGATATATGTTGTGCCGATCATCTAGAGGAGTATAAAACCACGTTTACTAATCTGCTCGTGAGAATGTTAATATACCATTGGTGTGAGAGCGTTATCCGATATCTCTTTGGCAAAGATACTCGCTACATTGAAGGCCTAGATAAATTTATAGGTGGAGGAAGTAAAAATCGTGAATTTTTTATCNAATTGTTCTTTAGTGTAGCTTAATTGGTTAGAGCTCCCGCACACTGGAAATGAGGGGGAGGTTCGTGGTTCGAGTCCCGGCGCTGAAGTCTATTTTTCTCTGTCTGTCTCCCTTTGTAAATAGCAATTATAATTTGATTTATGGTCTCATATCATCGCACGACAATTGGGAATTTTATCGCAACATAAATTTAACTACTATTTTAATTTTACTACACACACCTGCGCAATTTGATTCATCAATTGGTACTGGATCTTTTAGTTTTGTATAAAAGCTGTCTTTAAGATTAGGTTTGTCAGCTAACTTAAGCTTAACGCAGTCAAATTTCTAAAATATTCATTATAATAAAATATTATAATGAATATGCCCTGAGGGAGGCCGACATATATTTAGACGTTTAGAATAGTGAACAAGTTCAACATCCTGTTCCCTGGCTAGTAAACCTCAAGCGTCAGGTGGTCTCGAGATTGCAGAGAGTCGCCACGGGACATACTTTCCCATAACCCATAACTATCTTTTTTTTACCCATCTATCTTTTTTGTTACCCAAAACTATCTGCTGGCAGGGGGTCAGAGGCCTAGATGTCCCAATTGTAGAAGTACACCTTTGAAAGTGGAACATATAATATATGTGTGCCCTCGCTTTCGTCTTCCTAGAATGCGACACCAGATTTAAGAGCCCTTAGTTCACATATACTCCTCTGCAGAAAATATTAACGAATTGAGGGATTTCCTTCTAGAAACTACATATTATTATAGATTCCAAATGAAATTAATTACAGCATCAGGTGAAGCCAACCTTGGAAAAATGCTAATAACAAAGTATTAATATATATAAAAAAGCAACCGCTAATGACCCACTGCGTTGTCGAAGCGGCATAACTCATGGAAAAAAAAAAAAATAGTGAACAAGTGTCCATTTAAATTATTATTATTATTTTTTTTTAATATTACTTTTTAACATGTATGAATAATAGATATTATGTTACTTTAAACCAACCCCACTCCTGACTTTTTTTCATCCCTCTACGTCATACCTCTCCTACTCGAGGCCACGCCCAGACTTAGTGTCTTGCTTTCAAGGTCCCCGGGGCTCATCAAGACCGCGCGTATTTCGCTGACGTTGCGATAAAATTCCTTTAGCTGTTTTAAAAACTTTGATTTAAATAATATTATAAAAACCTCTACCTCTCTCTAAATGCGCTACATTCCATCTCCACTCCGGTTTTAGTTGATGTAACGAACAACAGATAGCGCTGATGTCACTTTTCATGAAGGGTCAAGAAATCGCGCCAAATGTCAACCCTATTTAAAGTCTATTCTCTATGATGTTTATGCTCTCATTTAAAAATTAAAATTTTATAAGTTTTTGGTAGTATTCATACTATGGAACGTTTAAATTTTAATTTAAATCAAATTATAATTACTATTTACAAAGGGAGACCGCCGGGACTGAGAGGGAGGTCTATAGTATTTTTTCATTACAAGCGTATTCTTGGTCTAATTCTATTGTCGTTTGTTGACATCTAAGACTTGTAGACAAATTTGAAAGCTTAATTCGGGATTAGGTATCGATATCGTCAGAGGAAATTGTTCTTTAGTGTANTATTTTTATTTTTTTTTAATATTACTTTTTAACATGTATGAATAATAGATATTATGTTACTTTAAACCAACCCCACTCCTGACTTTTTTTCATCCCTCTACGTCATACCTCTCCTACTCGAGGCCACGCCCAGACTTAGTGTCTTGCTTTCAAGGTCCCCGGGGCTCATCAAGACCGCGCGTATTTCGCTGACGTTGCGATAAAATTCCTTTAGCTGTTTTAAAAACTTTGATTTAAATAATATTATAAAAACCTCTACCTCTCTCTAAATGCGCTACATTCCATCTCCACTCCGGTTTTAGTTGATGTAACGAACAACAGATAGCGCTGATGTCACTTTTCATGAAGGGTCAAGAAATCGCGCCAAATGTCAACCCTATTTAAAGTCTATTCTCTATGATGTTTATGCTCTCATTTAAAAATTAAAATTTTATAAGTTTTTGGTAGTATTCATACTATGGAACGTTTAAATTTTAATTTAAATCAAATTATAATTACTATTTACAAAGGGAGACCGCCGGGACTGAGAGGGAGGTCTATAGTATTTTTTCATTACAAGCGTATTCTTGGTCTAATTCTATTGTCGTTTGTTGACATCTAAGACTTGTAGACAAATTTGAAAGCTTAATTCGGGATTAGGTATCGATATCGTCAGAGGAAATTGTTCTTTAGTGTAGCTTAATTGGTTAGAGCTCCCGCACACTGGAAATGAGGGGGAGGTTCGTGGTTCGAGTCCCGGCGCTGAAGTCTATTTTTCTCTGTCTGTCTCCCTTTGTAAATAGCAATTATAATTTGATTTATGGTCTCATATCATCGCACGACAATTGGGAATTTTATCGCTGGCTGCAAGGAAAGTATTTTTTATTACTGAAAACTTTTAATAATTAAATATTATTCTCTTGCTTTTTCTCTTTTTCTAGAAATTGGAGCTTTCCCGGCAAGCCGACTATGCCCTGGAGAAGGATGCGGACGTGCTATGCATCTTCAGCCCCCTGTTGGCAATCGCCAGTATGGAACCTGGTGCTGCCCTACAAAGCGCTGCCGCAGGTCATTGGGCGAACTTTCCGGCACTTTTTTTGAGCGTTCCCGACTGCCATTAAAAGTCATCTTCTTGCTGAGCTACCTGTGGACGGTTGGAACCATACACACGAATTAAAGCGGACTAACAACAGCAAATCGTCTGAAGCTACAGTAGTTGACTACTGTAATTTTTTCAGGTTATCAATAAAAAATTATTTTATTATTTTTGCACACCTCTGTACTTATTTTATGCACTTCAACCAGCATTTATAATAATCATATTGCTAAACAATTATGTTTGCAGAGACGTTTGTACGCGTCATTATGAGAAAAATGAGATCCTCTTAGGCGGTCAGGTCTTGTTGTTGAGATAGATGAAACTGTACTTTCAAGGCACAAATATAATCGCGGTAGACTCGTAAGTGCTTCCAAACTTTATTTTACTTTAAACTTTTTTTTGCAGATTTGTCGCTGCTTGTGTTTCTACTGTTCTTATTTTGCTTGCTTAAGGTCGGAGAACAATGATACTTTGGCGGGATCGAACGTGGCAGTCCGATGTTTTATCGAACCTGTTCTACAGAGAAATGCTACAACTCTTCTGGCTATACTCAGGAAGCATGTCGTACCTGGGTCAACAATAATATCAGACCATTCGTGTCATAACATTGACAGCAAAAATAAATTCTTAAAAATTGAAAAAAGAAAAAATCTTTGAAGCCTAAAAAACGAAATAGTTTGAATTGAAACTTAAGATAATCCTCTCTAGACCAGCAGATTAAACTCAGCTCAGATTAAAGAAGGTTAAAAAAGAAGAAATAATATAATAAAATGCAAGAGAACAGTGGTGGAATGATCCAAAACACCATTGGATCAAAGGAAACGACATAATGCTTCCACAAATAAAGAAAACATCATTTTCGATAACATTGATCAAGGACCTTACCATGTCATCGTGGAAAGTAAAAATCACATTCCAGGCAAAAATGGTTTATCTCGGCTACGCCCCATGACAATGGGAAAATTACTTCACGGCAAACTGGGGTTTGTATCAAAAGATATTAAAAAAATAACAAAAATAGGAATAGATAAATTAAAAATAACCTTTAATACACTCAAGAACGCAAACAAATTATTGACAAATATAGATCTCCTCAAAGAATATAAAATATATATATACCAAAATCAATATTATTTAAAAAAGGTGTCGTACGCGGAATTGAACACTCTCTAACGGAAACAGAAATTTTACAAAATATGGAATTTCAAAATTTACCTAATATTAAACTCGTAAATGTGAAACGAATTACACACAAAATTATAGAAAATAATGAACCAAAATATATACCAACTCAATCAATAATAATAACATTGAGAGGCCAAATTTTACCGTCACACGCTTATTTACACTTTGTTCCCTATCGAACAATTTATACCTAGAGTTATTCAGTGTAACAAATGCTTACGTTACGGACATACTGAGAATATTTGCAAAGGATCAGCCCGCTGTGAAACATGAGGGTTAAACCCGAACACTCATGGTTTAGATCAAAATAATTTAATTAAGCCCTGCCCAATCAAAGAAAACCCCATATGTCTTTATTGCAAACAAGGACATAAAACAACAAATATAAAACAATGTCCTGAATACAAATCTCAACAATGTATTAAAGAAATTATGGTCAAAAATAGCATATCTTACGGTGAAGCAAAAACAAAAATAACAAATTCAAATACTTTTTCAACAGTAGTACAATCTCAATCTATACCGACTTCTCCTAAAACAGAATCCCGCAAATATCAAAATCAAACAATATTGTCAACCCCATCAATAGCCCCTAAACGACAACGGTTAAATCCTGAACAAATTAATAAAGAATTCTACTTTCAAAAACTTATTACACCAAAACAAACACCAGGGGGACTGATACAGTTCAACCCTCATAAACCGACACAACAAACCTCGAACAATAAAGAAATACTATGTAACGAACTAGATAACAATCTTATTAAACTAATTACCGATATAATTAAAATAATAATAAAAGAACTAAACGCGGAAAAAACAATTCAAATTGACGATAACGTCATAAAAAATATCCTTTCGAAAATAAATTTCCCTTAATATGGATCGACTTAGTGACATTCCAAATTCAAACAATAGTTATTTGAATCCCCGTGAGTCTAATTTACGATCTCTTAGGATATTACAATGGAATATAAGATCGGCAAATAATAAACAAATTGAACTCGAACACCTCTTATATTCATCCAAAATTGATATAGCCTGCCTCTGTGAGACTTAGTTTAAACAAGGAATTAATATTAACTTTAAAGGCTATAATATAATAAGATTAGACAGACAAGATGATAGAAGAGGTGGTGGAGTAGCAATATTAATTAAATCAAACATACACTACACCGTACTTAATAACCTTCCCCATATAGGAACAGATCATTTGGTATATAAATAAAATAGAAAAACAGAAATTTAAATATCGTATCAATATATAACCCCCCAATAAATCAAATACAATCCAACAAATGGAATACTCTAATAAAAACCTTAAAACATCCATACCTATATATTAGGGGACTTTAATAGCCATCACACAGCCTGGGGTTGTAGTAACACTGACGTAAAAGGTCAAAATTTATTAAAAGCACTCGATCAAAATAATTCAATAATACTTAATAAAAATAAACCAACACTTATCCCTAAGATTAACCAGAAATCACAATCTATAATAGATCTCGTTATAGCCTCTAACGATATTGCAGCTGACTTTGAATTAAACATTTTGAATGATCCACATAGTTCGAACCACTATCCGATAATAATAGAGACAAATTCCTCCAATGTAGAAAAAATCTATAGCTATCCAACAAGACGTTGCCATGTTATCATGGA
>KZ652521.1:49561-90097 GCA_001010745.2 Gerris buenoi | reverse complement strand
TTTTTTTTTTTTGTATATTTAATCTTAAAGCTAATTCAATAAAAAATATTGTAAGAAAGAAGTCAAATAATGGTAGTACACTCCACAAATCCCCTATTAAGGACTTCTTGAATGACGTTAGTTGAGCTAAGGAATATACAATGCCTCTCTCATTTGACATATCAATGCTCACTAGACAACCCCCCTCCACCGGTTTAAAGACTTAGTTTTGTTCTCAGCTATATAGATAGTTTTACGTATCTTTAGCGGGGACCCTGATCTAGAATGGATTAAAAAGAAAATCCTCAAATACACATAGTTGCACTCAAATTACCACCATTCTGGTCCACAGATAAAAAAATGTTGTTTGCTAGAGTCGAAGCACAATTTATGAATGCGGGAGTGACATCAGAAGAAACCAGGTATAATTTCATCGTAAGATCCTGCGATTGCTCGACTCTTACGAAGATCAGAGATGCAATCCATTCCCCGCCAACCGGCAGTAAGTACAACGCACTAATTAAACGTTTTGAAGTACCTTCCTCTGAACGGCTTAAGAAATTATTAAAAGGCCCGTGAATGCCTAAGCTGCCAGCGTAATAACATCCAGCGACACACGAAGAAAAACCTTGGTTCATTTCGAGAGCCAGACGAGAGGTTTGCACATGTCAAGTGACCAATTAACTAAGCAGAAAAAGATATCTAAAAGCAAAATGAAATCGTTGATGGACTATTATGAACTGAATCATGAGACATTGTACTTGGGAGTAAAAATAATAGACTTATATTTGTCAAAAGTAGTCATTAACAAAATTCAATAAAACATTTTCTCGCTACTACTGCCATCTTAATAATTTCTGTAAATACGATAAAAGAACTGAAATACCCTTTACCACAGCTACTGCGGGTGGTTAAGATTCTTATAGTCGTGTTGCGTATTATAGGAAGTACCCCCACTCTACCCCCACACTGCCCTCTTCCACTTACTTTCAACTATGACATTCATCATGATTAATAGATTTTGATATTCAGTACTTCATTGCAACACGTTAGCTTCAATGATGGAGCCACGCGATGCCTTGTTTACCCAATCACAAAGTAAGGAAGTGTGAAAAGTGGAGGGCTGATGACCAGCGACACCTGGTCACTGACTTCAGTCAGTGACCAGTTGTCAATCAGGCAACCTCATGACTCATGACTCACCTTATATAAAAAATGTTTTTGACAAATTAATTTTATAATGATTTATATCTACTTAGACTTCTATCAAGGTTTGAAGATGTTCCGAAAAATGGGACGAAATATTACCTTATAAATTAGTTTTTTTTACCCCTCTGGACACTTAGATTTTAATAAATATTCATAAAAAAAAGGGACGACATAATTTATATATATATAAAATGTATAATTTGTTTGTTTTCTTTGCATCAATTTTAACTGTAAATATTAATGTAATGAGTTAATTGATTATAGTGGTGAGACGTAGTCTTTAACATTGATGTCCCTAGTGAACAAAAACATGAAATCTCGGCGGTATTGCAAGTCAATTTCAATTGCTAAAATTCATTCTTTAAAAATTAGTTATCTGTCATTTTTTTAAAAAAATAATGTAATGGATATCGGAAGTCCCAACCCTAATATGCCTAATCCAAACCCAGACCTACATGTCAATAATAATCAAGCGAGGATTGGGTGTAATACGATCATGCCCTAACTGCTCTAGATGGAGATACTCTGGAGCAGGTAAGTGATATTCTTCACCAAGAGGAGATGCTCACAATACTATAATAAAACGCACTAATTCAGAGGTTTGCAGCATCAAGCGATCATAAATTAAGGAAACTCCTATCTGACATTCATCTAGGTACAGGAAGCCATAGCAGCTGCTTAGATCTATGCAGGGCTTAGCTTGAAACGCTCTGTCAGAGGAGGCTCTAAAATCTCTCTGGTTGCAGTGACTACCAGCAAACATCCAGGTAGTTGGCATGGCACGGATATGGTAGTAATGGTGGATAAGATAGTTGAAGTTACACAACTATCCTCAGTATACGCTATTCCACCAACAGTAGAAAATCCGAACAGCAGTTCTATCTAATAACAGATTGAGCAACTTACAAAAGCAGTCACAGCTCTGAGCACAGCTAAGCAACCTATACAAAGAAGAACAAGATCAAGAAGCCGAACCAACTCGTCTCATAGATCTCGATCACATACAGAGGGAGAGCATTGTTGGTTTCACTGGAGATTTGGGGATGAAGACATAAGATGCGAATCACCATGCTCCAAGGCACAAAACAAGAAACAGGGAAACGATACGACCTGACTCTAGTAACCTGACACTGTCGCGGCTGTATCTGTGTTACCCGCGAACCATAAAAATCGACGCGACGGGTAAGGGCTGTTTCACACTACACGGTTTTCGCCGTACGGCAAAAAACCGTACGGCGAAATTTTTTTAGTGGAGTATAGAAGGACACGGGCACTTTCACATTACACGGCGACGGCAAAAAGCCGTACAACCATGTAGCAGCCGTCTACAACCACTAAACTCACGGCGACCGGATTGCCGCCGTGTATCTAGTTGTCTATTTGATCAAATGCACGCTTTCATATTGGACGGTTTTAATTCGTACGGTCAGTTTCTCGCCAGGTTTTGCTCTGTATGTTTCTCGTCAGTTTTTTAATAAATTTTTTATACATAATAATTTAATTAACAATGGGAGAGATTGACGCAGAACAATTAATTACCCTTGTTTAAAACAGACCGGTGCTATGGGACAAATATCTCGATGCATACAAAGATAAAAATGCAACGAAAAATGCATGGAATGAAGTTAGTAGGAATTAGTTATAGCTTTATTAATGTAAAAATATATATATTTTAGGTATGATTATTTCCGTGATGGGTGAAATATAAGGTTATTTTATAATGAACTAATTTGTTAATTTTACTCACCTTAATGAGCCAAAAACCAACTATCTAAAAGTATATAAGAAATAAGCCCACTTCATCTCTCTTTTGATTTATAGGATGCACCCACATCCGGCGTTTGCACTGTCTTCTCTTTTTGCGGCGGTAATACATCCATAATGAAATAATTTGTTTACGGTTCATTGTACAGCACTTCTCAAACCTTTTAAAAACCTTCTGATTGAAAAAAAATCGTGGACAAAGCGGATAGTGTGAAAGCCTGCCAATTCGGATCTTTGCCGTACGGCGAGAACCGTGTAGTGTGAAACAGCCCTAACAGACTACATACCGGTATTCAGCAGCTGGTTCTACGATTTTAACATATGTATTACGGCTTCTACGAGTAAACGTTGTACTCAAGCGATCAATGCCATGGCAGTTTGTGAACGCATACGTCACACACCCATTCTCGGAGTCAATTTTCTACAACATTTCAACCTATTAGTTCACATCAAACGATGGCGGCTAGTAGATTCTGTGACTGGTCTTACTTCGGAAGGCGACACAGTCCAATTACCAACTTTTGGTTCTATCCGTGCAAATCCCTCCAGACACATTTTATACTGACATTCTCGTAGAATATCCGGAACTTTTAAGACCAGGACGACCACCTACTGAAAGCTGAGTTGCAGTAGCACTCGTCATCGAGACTAAAGATACAGCAGTATTAGCTAAAGCTTGAAGTTTGTTAGCAGACAAAAGTTGCAAATAAGACCAGTTTTTAAAAATGGTAGTTTTATATTAATTATTATGTCTAAGTTTCCCCTTAGCGTAAACTTTAAATTAGAAGAAATCTAATACTTGGCTGAGCCAAATGAGTTGAGGGAATTCATAGATAAATTGATTAAGGCAAGAGAGAACTTAGACGTTAGGTTTGGTTTTAAAAAATATAGTGTTAAAGAAGAAGCTGTAAATTTAGGGCCTCAAATTCTGAAAAATTATTTAGCACTACTAGGACTGTCACCGCCTTACCGATACAACTGAACTATTCCAAATACTGTCTCGAGGTCGTCGCCTCTTGACATGGAAGTCCTGGAACCACGAGCACCTACATTGGTTACTGTGCCATCCACAGTCGTGCCAGATGTGGAAATGTTCGAAGCCAGGGACATTGTGGAATGAGACGATGATAGATCCATCTCCGTTGTAGGTGGAATTGAGGTGTGCAAATAATGCTTCTTAAGGACCTTACATTTATTTAATATATTTAGTTATATTGTTTATTTGTTACATGACTAAGTGACATATTTCAATCACTGTCACATATATTATTATTAGTATTGTTCTTACCTAGACACATTACTCATTTTTCTGTAACGTAGAGCAAAATAAAACATTCTTCAGTTACGAAAACCAAGTCTTGTAAATTGATTTATCAATTCAAATATCTAACGCGCTGTGACAGAGATAGGGACATAAAACTCAACTGAGTTAAGGATCTGTAGATATTGCATAAACAATCAGTAAAGTATCAATGCGATCAATATAAAACAATAGAAGATAGAAAAGTAGCAATGAAAGGCACATGTTACATAATAATATGTCTCTCAAAACCACTTAACAAACAATTTCTCGGAAATTTACCGTGTCACCATTGTAAACAAATAAAAAATCGTTATAGGAGTTTATTTTCAAAACGATTTGGAAGGGGTCATGAAAAAAAAAAAAAAAAAAAAACCGCTTTAAAGTTTCATCTTTAGTTTTAACGTAAACTTGTCTGGCGGTACAACCTTAGATATAAGAGCCAATGGTAGTAGCAACAATAGTTAAAGAATTTGAAGTTAACCCCAAGGTAAAGGTAGTAGGGAAAAGGTTCCCAAATTGAAATTGGCAGAAGAGGTAAACATCTTTCCTAATCAAGGGGTAGACTTAATTATAGGTAATGGGTATTATTTTGAAATAATTCAATCAGAGAAAATAGAAATTAGGAAGGGATTACATTTGGTTAGCTCGAAATCGGATAAATTTTGTTTTACTAGAGATTTCGACTATAATTTTAAGTACTTTGACAAACCGGACCATGTACTTGAGACGATAGTTTCATGAACTTAGCTAAACTACGGAGCTTAGATATTATAGGTATTAAAGAGATTTCTCTCGAAGATGAGGATGATTTAGCACTGAAAGAGTTTCAAAATAGCATTAAGTTAATTAATAATCGGTATAAGAGTATCATGGCCGTAGAGACACTATGCACCGGACCTACCAGAAATTATAACCTAGCATTTGGAAGACTAAAATCTTAAGGCAGAAGGCAAGATCGAACCGTAGTTGATAAATTCAATAATATTATTGAAGATCAGTTAAAAAAGGGAATCATAGAAATAATAAAAGATGAAACAACTATAACTGGTGATAATTATTTGCCGCGTTATCCCGTAATTACTCATCTTAAGACCACAACTTAGTGCCAGATTGTCTATGATGCGTCAGCAAAATGCAAAAGGTCAGAAAAAAGCTTAAATGATTGTTTAATGAGACGCAGAATACTGATGGAAGATATCTGCTTGCTTCTAATTAGATTTAGAATGGACAAAATAGCGGAGACAGGGTGGCAGGAGACAGAGAAGGCCTTCCTTCGAATTTAATTTCATCATAGAGATAGGGATGTCACTAGGGTTATTTTGGTTTAAGGATAGATTATTATGGGTAGACAGCATACAGTCATAGGCTGATGACTACAAATTAGAAAATTATCAAACGAAAGAATGGAAGAAGATATTTTCTTAAAAATTGAACCAGTAAAAAATTTAATGATTCCAGGATGGATGGGGATTGGGGAACAAAAAACAAAAAGAGGTGGAAATAGCAGCATTTTCTGATACATAGATGAATGCATGTGCAGAGATATGCTATGTATGATTTAAATGTAGGGATACATTTGTGTCGAATTTAGTACTAGCTAAGGCAAGGCTTGCTCCTATAAAACAGGTTAATAGCAGTAAGGTGCATCAATTTTCTGAAAGATTCATTAAAGATTCCAGTAAAAGACACATATGGCTGTGGACTGATTCAAAATTTGTACTTCAGTTGATCAAGTCTAAAAAACCATTGCCTCTATTTGTAGAGAAACGTATTAAAGAAACAAAAATATTTCTTTTAGGTTTATATCTGGTGCAAAAAATATAGCTGACTTAGCCACAAGGGGTTGTTCTGCCGAAGAATTAAAGTTTTACGAAGTCTGGTGGAATGGACCTAGGCTCCTTTCAACAGATGAGTAAAAATGGCCAATGTTGCAAGAAGAAATGGGAATAGATCATGGAGACACAGAGATACCCAATTATATTGAAGGGAGACACAGAGATACCCAATTATATTGAAGAAAACCCTATTGAAATTACACTGCCGAATATAGTGGCAAAAGAAGGCAATAATACACCATTTAAAATCAATTTAGAACAAATTTTCAGTTATTACAAACTACTTAACTTACATGTTTATGTTTAAAATTTACTAAGCGGCTAACAAAAAAACAATCATATAAACTAGGGGGTTCTGCCCCTACTCGCTTCGCTCGTCGAAAAGCGGCCGCTGCCTTGAACCTTCGCACAATTTGATACATTTGTATTTTGCAAAACTTTTTTAATAATAAAGAATTAAAGGAAGAACGCGAGATATTATTATGGTTGAGATGGGTTCAAGTTCAAAGTAATTTATGTGCGGAAATTTTAGCAAAATAAATTTGGATAAAATGTTTAACTAAAGACCAGTTAGGATTATTTTAGACAAAAGTTGTAGTAGTAGTCTAGTACTTCCTACTAGAACGTGTAGAACAAACCACTTGTTCGAACCTGGCAATTAGGCCATCTTTTAGGCACTTTTTACGCCCCGTGGTAAATTCCAGCCACTTCACACATCA
The DNA here is from genome assembly GCA_001010745.2 of Gerris buenoi. Lineage (NCBI taxonomy): Eukaryota > Metazoa > Arthropoda > Insecta > Hemiptera > Gerridae > Gerris > Gerris buenoi. The sequence goes on along the minus strand of KZ652521.1, from coordinate 83,288 downwards.
TTCATCGCCGAAGCGAGTATAATGTGATAAATAGTAAGCCATATAAATCAGAGCGTCACGGCGAGGAATCGAACCAAATCTCGTTCAGTGATGGCCGAGCAGACGTAGTTTAACCCACACCGCCACGCTGGCTCTCTCTGACAAAAGTAAATTAGTAAAACGTTGAGATTAACACCTTTTCAATTATTTAAAATATTTTCTTGTTGAATGGATTTCTTTTAGGTGTAATAAAAAAAACAATTTTATTCCATTTCTCTTATATGAGACGTTTCAACCCTTTTATAGGGTCATCTTCAGTCATAAATTCTTTATTATAATCGTGGTGAATTTAATATTCTATCTCCATGCGAGAGGGTCTTAATATGTTCAATTTAAAATTAAGTAACAATAATTAACATTATCATACGTCACAACAGACAACAAACTACAACCAATCTATAATATAAGTGGCAATGTCCTGATTGACTGACTGACATAGAATCAACGCACAGCAAAATCTGCTTAACCGAGAGACTTGAAATTTTCAGGATATACTCTGTTCATATCATAGGCGTCCACTAAGAAAGGATTTTGCGAAATTTTCATTTTTGTACCCAGGGGTACGGGGTACAAATTTCAAAGTAATGAATACTCTTCATGATGCATATCGTTGAAAAGCTCTTTAAAAGTACAGTAATTGTTGTTATGTACAGTTTTGTCATATTTTCATTTAGGAGGGGGTAAAATGGAAAAATATGTATAGCTACATCTATAATATAAGTGGCAATGTCCTGACTGACTGACTGACTGACATAGAATCAACGCACAGCAAAATCTGCTTAACCGAGAGACTTGAAATTTTCAGGATATACTCTGTTCATATCATAGGCGTCCACTAAGAAAGGATTTTGCGAAATTTTCATTTTTGTACCCAGGGGTACGGGGTACAAATTTCAAAGTAATGAATACTCTTCATGATGCATATCGTTGAAAAGCTCTTTAAAAGTACAGTAATTGTTGTTATGTACAGTTTTGTCATATTTTCATTTAGGAGGGGGTAAAATGGAAAAATATGTATAGCTATATCTATAATATAAGTGGCAATGTCCTGACTGACTGACTGACTGACATAGAATCAACGCACAGCAAAATCTGCTTAACCGAGAGACTTGAAATTTTCAGGATATACTCTGTTCATATCATAGGCGTCCACTAAGAAAGGATTTTGCGAAATTTTCATTTTTGTACCCAGGGGTACGGGGTACAAATTTCAAAGTAATGAATACTCTTCATGATGCATATCGTTGAAAAGCTCTTTAAAAGTATAGTAATTGTTGTTATGTACAGTTTTGTCATATTTTTATTTAGGAGAAGGGTAAAAAGGAAATGTCAATGTACAGTAGAAAAATCAACGTATGTGTGTGTGTGTGCGCGCAGGCGTGTGTGAGTGTTCTTTATTCAAATCTACAGTTTTAGTTCGAGTTCGATGAAAATTTGCACTCTTGACCTTTAAAGTAAGGGGAAGGTCCCTGTCTACATGAATTTACGAAATTTAATTTTTGGTACACTGCGGTACAGGGTACAAATGTCAAAGTAATGAAAACCGTTTATGATGCATACTGTTGAAAAGCTCTAAAAGTACTGTAATTGTTGTTATGTACATTTTAAAGGGGGGGGGGGGGGTAAATGGAAAAATATATGTATATCTATGCACATAAAACTAATAATTATTGTAACTGTACATTTATCCGATTGGGCTCAAATTTTGTATTTTCACTGAATCAGTGGTCCTGACAACGAATTTGTTTAGAAAATTTTATATCTATTTTTCTGTGCGTCAGTCACGTCCAAATAGCTGAATATATTTTGGTGGTTCTTGGGTACAATCTTAAACTCAATTCTGAGGGTGATTTAGGCTATAAAACGTGATGGTAGCTTTATATCGGGCGGAGAACGGGGCTTCTAAAAAGATTTAAAAATTCTAATTTCTTTAACCAAAATTGCAGAAAAAACTCCTGAAAATATTTTAAGATTTGTGGAAATTTCTGTAGAAAAGAGGAAAAAAACGCTGCTTTTCCCGGAAAGTTGTATTTAAAGATTTTTTTTCAGCAATCGGAATCAATTACTAATTTGGGATATTAGCAAATTATCCCATAAAAGGGGAGGGGTATAGAAATAAGGGGGAGGAATAGAATATAAATATTCTCGCTTAGTAAAATAATTTAAATGTTTCTCGATGGTAGTTTATAAATTAAAAATAAAACACCCCGTAGCGAAGCACGGGTATTCAGCTAGTACATTATAAAAGTTAACAATTTTAAAAAAAAAAATAAATAAAATTTGTGTTTGACTAGTGATGTTAAAACATGATTTTAACATCACTAGTTTTTTTTTCTGGAGGTATAGAAAATACATTTAATCTACGATTACTTCAAAAGCCGAGAAAATCTCTTCCAAATAAGTGATTAAATGCCAAAGCAAAAAGAAATTTCTAAAAGCATGAGAGCTGTAATTGTTGATTGGATGGTAGAAGTTTAAGAATACTATGAACTCAATCACGAAACTTTGTACTTGGGAGTAAAAATAATGGACTTTTATCTATCAAAAGTAGTCATTAACAAAATTGAACTGCATTTTCTCGCTGCTACTGCTATCCTGATTTCTTCTAAATACGATAAAAGAACTGAAATACCCTCTATTCACGATTTGATAGATCTCAGTAATCATGGTTTATCATTAAAAGATGTCGTCTTAAGGAGTATAAAATTCTCAAAAAATCTAAATAGTAAGCGCAGAAATGGATTGAGATTTGGTACTTTGTTTCCTACCCTAAGGTGTGAATATGCGCTGGAGAATATGCATTTGAAGTACTGGATTACGTCAAAAGCTGAGAAAATCTCTACAAAGTGACTAATTAACTAAGCAGAAAAAGACATCTAAAAGCAAGCTGCTATTGTTGATTGGATAGTGGAAATACAAAAATACTTTGAAGATCAATCACGAAACATTGTACTTGGCAGTAATAATAATGGACTTCTATTTGTCAAAAGTAGTAATAAAGAAAATCCAACTCCAATTTCTCGCTACTACTGCCATCCTATTTTTTTGTAAATACGATAGAAGAACTGAGATACCCACTACCACCAGCTACTGCGGGTGGTTACGATTCTTATAGTCGTGTAGTGTATTATAGGTTCGTTTAGGAAGTAAAGCTTTGTACCAAGTACCCCCACTATTACTCTCTTTCACTTATTTTCAACTATGTCATTCATCATGATTAATAGATGTCGATATTCAGTATTTCATTGCAATACGCTAGCTTCAATGATGGAGCCAAGCGATGCCTAGTTTACCCAATCACAAAGTAAGAGAGTGTGTAAAGTGGAAGACTGATGGTAGACCAGCTGGACCAGCAACAAGCTCTGCAGAAAACAGCAAATCCAATATAAGTGCAGAAATGGATTCAGATAACTGGTATGTAGGTAACGGAGCTACAAATCTCGTTACTTTTAGGAAAGATCTTTTCTACATTTCAGGTCTTTCACTGAATCACACACACTCGTCACAGCAAATGGTGATGCTGTAAGAGCATTCGGTCAAGGGGAAATAGATATAATGACAACAGTTAAAGGAGCAGAAGATAAAGTCACTCTAGGAGATGTGTGGTATGTTCCAGGAGTTAAGAAGACCTTGTAAGCATTCAAAGAGCTTATTAATTTGAAGTCCTGAGTTATACAGATTGAAAATAGGTAGAAAAGGTGTCGAAGAAGAGAAACATTTGGAGGTTTAAACTTGATTTTAAAAATGTTAAACCATAAGTTTCAGCAAATATTAAATTACTATCAAACAAGAATCTACATCAACTGTATCATGAACGCTTAGGACATCAGAATAAGTGGTATATCAAAGCTATTATTGAACGAGAGCTAGGAATCAAAGTTATACTTGATAGTGAACTATGCGAAGGTTGTCTTTTCGCCAGGGCCCATAGCATGAAATTTGGAACAAGAGATCGTGCTACGAAGCCAGGTGAGCTTATACATAGTGATGTTTGCGGACCATTTTTACAATTACTGTCAAGATATCAATACGTGGATGATAGAAGGATGATTTCAGTTGATATAGATATATTTATTTCATGTTTAAGAAATCTGAAGTATTTGAAGATCATGTAATTAAAAACTTTTGAGTGACAAGGGAGGGAAATTTGACAATGAAAGTGTAAGAACTGTTTTAAGAAAAAGTGGTATTAAACAAAGGTTAACTATAACCTACACACCAGAGCAAAATGGTTGTAGCAAGCGAGAAAACAGATTTGTAGTAGGGGCAGCAAGGTCATTGATGCATTCGCATTGAATTTACCTCAAGGTTTATGGCCATAACTTATAAATTCTGCTACGTTTTTTAGATACGTTTTGAATCGTACAGGACCATCAAGAATAGAAAGAAAATCACCATATGAATTATAGCTTAAAGAATTATAGGAAGTACATGCTACGTTCATATATTCCAAAAGCTTGAAGAAAGAAAATGGATAAGAAAGCCCAGAAAGGGATATTAGTTGGCTACTATAATGATGCTGGCTATCGTATGTGGTGAAAAAAAATTGATAAGATCTCGTGACGTGACTTCTCAAGAAGAACCTTTGAGCGAAAGATAAAAGTTGAATTTACCCAGTAGATCTTGCTGAGAACGTGGAAGAAGGGCAGAAACTACGAGACCACTTCGGGGGGATATGGAGGGATGAATATCTCACTTCATTAAGAGAAAGGAAAAAGAAGCACCACAAGCAGGGAAGATGTGTTGTGAAGAGACTACCTGAAGCCCTGACATACCCACTACCTTTACTCTACTTCTTTGAGGTTTGAGGACAAATTTCAAATATGGTTATTTTTTATTTTTTTTATTTTTTCATTTCAGCCACGACTGGAGTAAATTTAATTTCTGTTGAAATAGTCGGAAAAACAACGCAAATATTTCAAATTCTATTCCTTTTTCTGGTACTTTTTTAACTTTGTTTCCCACCATATGGTGTGCATATGCGCTGGAGAATATGCATTTGAAGTACTGGATTACGTCAAAAGCTGAGAAAATCTCTACAAAGTGACTAATTAACTAAGCAGAAAAATACATCTAATAGCAAGCTGCTATTAAATTCAAAAATACTTTGAAGATCAATCACGAAACATTGTACTTGGCAGTAAAAATAATGGACTTCTATTTGTCAAAAGTAGTAATAAAGAAAATCCAACTCCAATTTCTCGCTACTACTGCCATCCTAATTTTTTGTAAATACGATAGAAGAACAGAGATACCCACTACCACCAGCTACTGCGGGTGGATAAGATTCTTATAGTCGTGTAGTCATAAACAAAAATGAACTCCAATTTCTCGCTACTACTGCCACCCTGACTTTTTCTAAATACGATAAAAGAACTGAGATACCTTCTATTCACGATTTGATAGATCTCAGTAACCATGGTAAGTTGGCCATAGCTACTCTCTACACTTGTTCGTTAAAATTAAAAGGGAATGTACTTGTTGCCAGGGACATATTATATTTCTAAATTTATGGTATTTATTTTTATTTTACATCTTACAGCATATTTTATCTTAGAGCATATTTTACAAATATGCTCTTATCAGTTGCAATCTAGTAAGTTCTATTCTAGCAGCATAGTCAAAGTTTACGCTAAAGCAGCGGCAGTTACAAAAATTATTTCACACATCAAGAGTTAAAACTAGTTACAATAGAATAGTTGAAGCAGTTAGGAGGTCAAAGGTACTAGGAGAGTATTTGTCATTTTAAAAGCTTTTATTTAACTTGCAATGTTTGTATGTATGTACTCATATCTTTGGGTCAAATCTTGCATCTGATTTTTAAAGCAGTCAACCTTAACCGATTGAATTGAAATTTTGCAAACACATTTAGTTTGGATGTCAATGCATGGTTAGCTGGATAACGTCATTCTAAATCTGGTGGACTAGTTATTTTTTAAGCACGCCGGGTATCAAATGAAAGGGTTTAAAAGATTATTTTTAAAAAGATATTTTTATATTATTAACTTTATTAAGAAAAAGTTAGTCATCGGCTGTCAAAAGATCAAACAAAGAAAATGATTAAAAAATGTCTTCAAAGGTACCAAGTATTACGACAAGGTATACGGCAAAAAGAAAAATGAGGGAAGAAGAGGTAAGCCAGATGGACCGTATAATATTAATTTAGTGACAGAAAAAAGGCTGAGGTAGAACAGCTGCGAACTTGCATCGCTGCCTTAGTCAGATCAGCAATCATGGGGCATTCTAGCCAAAACCAAAGTAATGTCTCGCAAAGGTTAGCAGCTCAATTAGAGGCAGTAGCGCGAGAACAGGCATTAAAAAAGCAAAGGACATCGTTAAAATTTTAATAGAAAAAACCGAGTTAGTTAAGGCTGCTCTAAAGTACCCAACATTAGAAGGATATTGAAGAAGTGTTGAGCAACATCAGAATCCATCCAAGACATGCAGCGACACATCAGAGATCAACGTTATACCTACAGCAACAGTACCACTACAACTAGCAGCCAACCATCAGTTCCATCAGCACTAGTTCTTCCACCACCTTTGTGACGTTAAAGTTCAACCATCCCCTGTTCTAAATTCTCAACCTCGGCAACAACAAACTTTTAGGTTAATTTGAGACCAATACCGGTAGATACAGCAACTATCTCGTAATTTTACATATTCTGGTAATACCTTAAATCCTATATTACTTATATCCAAAGTCCAACTCAACACTTTAAACTTCAACTTTAAATTCATTAAACGTCAAACTTTAAATTCATTAGTGCCATTTAACATTACAGAAATGCTTATAATTTTCCTATTTTCAGGGATCAGATTTGAACTTATTTAGAGGACGGCATTTTACCAGAACACGACAAAAGAATAATTTTATCTAAGTTTCTAGGAGACGAGGCTCTTAAAGTATTTCAACAAAATTTTGGTTTGAGTTATTAAGAAAGCGTTGCTCTTCTTGAATAGAGGTTTGGCAACCCTGCCGCCGTTATGGAAGCGTCGACAAATAAACTAGTGGATGGTCCAAGTTTCAGTTTTAAACGATTATAAAGGCTTACAGGATTTTGTTAAAGCTCTTACTAAGGCTAGTAGAGTTCAGTCTTCTGAACGCAACAGGAAATAAGTAGTAATGTCTGCTTAAAAAGGATGGTGGCTAGGTTACATGTTACCAATTAAGTATCTGCAAGGTTGGGTTAAATCAATAGGAAATAAAACGGTTGGGGATTTAGCGATTATGTTAGTAATATCGCTCAGCAAACGAATCATCCAGTATACACTCCACCTACTGCTATTTAAGGTTCTAAAGATAATTATTACGATAAAAGAGGAGGACCTTACACAGCCAAGGGGCGCCGTAATGTCTCTTCACCTAAAAAATGTCCAGTTCAGATAAGTAAAGAACGAAAGGATTTATGAATTTATCGTAAAGGGGAACATTTAACTGAAAAATTTTCAGAGCTGAAAAAAAAAATCCAGAAACTATTTCAGTTTATTTACAAAGAAAACCTTTGCTTCAAATGTTTAGTAAGAGGGCACTGAAGTAAGGAGTGCAAAAAGGGAGCTAAATGTACACTACCAGGTTGTGGATAACCTCATCCTACTAGGATACATGGAATGTATCCTACTAGATCGAGTATCTTAGATAAGCATGATAAAGAAATAGCAACAACAAAAATGATCAACGGAGTACAAAAGTACCACATCTTTTATCATATTGGTTAGCATCCACAGTTTGAATAACCAACATAAAAGTAAGTTAGTTTATTCACTACTAGTCGACGGTAGTGATGCATGTTTTGTTTCAGAGGGTCTAGAGTCGACCTAGGTTTAAAGAGAATACCCAATACACCAGAAAACTCATGAGTACACTGAAAGGTTACCGGGGCTTGCTATCACTAGTTTCAATGGCAAAGTTCGTTTTGGTTTACCGTGTAATACTTAGAAGAGGGTGTCAGGGTGGTATTTGAGGTCAAATTTGTCTGTACCGCATGTCTTATACTAATAATTAAGCAGTTAGTCGACATCCTGGCGTCAGACAGGTAAAACATTAACATTTATTTTTCGTCACGTACTCCCAACGTTCCCCGAGCCTTCTCGTCCCCGGATTTGAATTTATATTGATTTTCCTTTCGAGTAATTGTATGAATTTCTTCAAGTAATTGGCCGTCCATTTGGTCGGTTTAGATCCTTGACCGGTCCATGCGTATATATATTATAAATTATTAGTTTTAATATACTCTTCTATGGTGAAGCAAGACTTCTTTGATGCACGAGAGCCTGGGCCAGACATGGCTAGCGCCACTTCCTTCTCTAGTACAGCGGTAAGTCGATCTAAATACTGTTCTTTTGTCTGCATTAGTCGGTGTCTACGTTCCGATTATTCTGCTTGTTTTTTCAATTTTGTTTCTTCCTCTTCAAACATCAATCTTTTTTTGTTCTTTCTCCTGTTCTAATTCAGCTAAAGCTCTCATATATTTCAGTTTCGCGTATCTACGATGATGTCAAACTAACCCCCGATCTCTGAGATTTACGAGATTTTCCCGTTTGGCTGTTCACCTTTTCCTGATTTGATGATTGTCTCCCATTTTATCTGCAAAAGGAATTACGGATTTCTCATACCTTGTCGTAATCGGACGGTGAATATCTGTCAGGAGTTTTTTCAAAATTTGATTGTCTCTCTCTTTTGTCCATAGAGCTAATTCGTTAGATTTCCAAATGATCACTATGTACGCGACTTATCACACTGAATTAAGAGATTTCGAGATACAAAGGAAAACTTATAAAACTTAATATTTATCAAAATGAAAAAGAAAAAAATATTTTCGTCTTACGTAAACAAAACAAGGCTTTTCTTCTTTATTTGTCAATAATGTCAACTATATATACAAAGCAGGTTTGTTTTTATAAATAAAATAAAAATACCTAAATAACGGCACCCTAACAAATTGATTCTCAAAGAAATATGAGGAATGTTTACAAATAAATTATTTACGATCTTTTTTGACAGATGAAGCATTGCGATGTATACTTAGAATAATACTACATATAGAAGGAGCATAGAATCAAAACAACAAGCAATTACTGATAAGGGACTGAAGCCAACTTTCGCCGAGGGGTTGTGTCCATTAGACCAGGGGACCAACAAAACAACACTCTTTTTTTTCATTTAAGCTGGAGAAGGTTGGCCACGCTTTAGTAACTATTCAAAGCCCGCTCACAAACGTCAAGAAAACAAGCCCTGCCATTGGTTATTGTTTACGTTTCACTCTGACGTCATTTTTTTCAACTCGCCCGTCATGATATAATAAACATTATTTTTAGCATATTTCAAGCTAAAATAAGATAAAACACAAAAAAAATATTACAATAAACTAAACTGACTATCAATAATTATAATTAAATAAAAAATTAAATTATAAAACCGAAGGCAAATAATTTTAGAGTTATGACGTCACAAATTACAAAAATGAATTTTTAGAACGCGGATAATGATCATAACCAAAGTTGTTTTCAATGTTATCAGTCACACTCCTTCTATATATAGTATTATTCTATGGGTGTATATCAGGGTTAGGAATGTCAAATAATAATTACCAAGTTGTCATTACATTATTAAAAGATAGGCTTAGAATAATACTATATATAGAAGAAGAGTCACTGATAACATTAAAGCCAACTTTGGAACTTTGGTTGTGTACCTTATCTGCGTTCTAAAAATTCATTTTTGTAATTTGTGACGTCATAACTCTAAAATTATTTGCCTTCGGTTTTTTAATTTAAGTTTTTTATTAAATTATAATTATTGATAGTCAGTTTTAGTCCAGGAGCCAGGTAGAAAAAAACAGGTCGAGCTGGAAAGTATTCTGAACTTAATGGAATTTTTACAGACAACTCAGGGGTCCTCTGGGATGCCAATGCTGAGTTTTCGACCTCGTGGCCCTTGTGCTAACTTGAGGAGGGGGTAAAAACCCCAATTTTTTCGCTCTTTTTTCAGTTTTTCGCCTCTAACTCGAAAACTACGCGTCAAACAAGAAAAATATACCAGTACAAAGTTAAAGAGCATCAAATTTACTATAAAAATGATACAGCATTTTGAAAATATACAGCATTTTGAAAAATGCAACATTTTAAAAAATGTGGATTTAACATTTTAAATAGGTCAGACTTCTAGGATCTATTGATAATACATAAATAAAGAGAACCGTAGAAGGGCGACGATCCATTTTAATTAGGGTGGTAATTTGGGGCTTGTTTTCGCTGATTTTTTCGTAGAAAAATGTAGGGGCTAACCTTATTTTCATCGTAACTTGCTTAATTTTTATGCTATCGACTTCTTCTTTTTGAAAAATGAAAGCTCTTTTTATGTACTATAAAAAAACTTCTATAAGTATTCCTCGTAAAATGCACAGTTTTATCGCTATTTGACTCTGAATCTCTCAAATTTAGCATTTGACGAACCTATAATAGGTAAGGGTAGGAGGGATTGATAAAGAATTATTTGTACGATCAGTTAAGGCTTATACCTTCATCAACCGAAAAATCTTACGAGTTAAAGAATATATTAGATAAGATCGAAGCAATATTAAGATCGTTAGAGGTAATGGGAGAGGACACTTCTCATCCAAATTTCGTACCACTTATTATTTCTAAGTTTCCCTTAAAAATTATCCTTAAATTAGAGGAGGATAAAGACACGTCTAAGATAAAACCAGATAAACTAAGAAAGTATTTGAATAGATTAATAGTAGCTAAGGAGAAAGGTAGAAAGTTGAACGGGAAGGGGAAAGGAAGGAGTAAGTTACTCAGTAGGAGGGGAAACAAAGGATTATAAGTGTGAGGAGAGTATATCGAAAATGGAAAAATTTCGTAATACCTACATCAGAAGACTTACCCGTAGTAGAAGCTAAATGTTAATTACTGTCTTCAGTGGTAGAACCCTTTTTTCAATATTTATATGTAAAATGGTTGGATCCTCTTAAGGGTTAAAAGAAAATAAATCAATAATTCATATTATTGGCGACGTTTCAACCTATCCGGTCATTATCAAGCCTGAAAAATGATTTGTTTATTTAGTATATACATGAAAAGAAGAACATTGCACTAAAACATATATCACATTTATAAAGGAACAGTTTGTGGCTGANCAAAATCTGTGATACTAATGATACGAATATGTATTAGTTACCTCTTACTTTTATGTGATAACAACCGGAAATTAGAAATAAATAAGGTAACTAAATGTTTATGTCAGTCCACTACTCACTACTATAGGAAATCTAAGATGTAAAATGCCAATTATTATAGTTCCTACTTTTAATTTTTGTTCTAGAACGGAGTGGATGATAAGAGATGTGTTCCACTAATTATAAATTATATGCTTCAGACTATGTGCTTAAGACTAGGGAACAATCAGTTTCCAGATATATGTTTTTAACTTTTTGACTGAACTCTATGAGTACTTAGCTCCATATAGTTTGTAAAGGTATTTTTTTTTTTTTGTGATTTTATACTAAATATTCAGCCACAAACTGTTCCTTTATAAATGTGATATATGTTTTAGTGCAATTTTCTTTTTTTCATGTATATACTAAATAAACAAATCATTTTTCAGGCTTGATAATGACCGGATAGGTTGAAACGTCGCCAATAATATGAATTATTGATTTATTTTCTTTTAACCCTTAAGAGGATCCAACCATTTTACATATTAATTACTGTCTTAAAGAGCACTGGAGTGATTAATGCGGCCAATTCAAGACCATCGATGAAAGAAAATCTAAAATAGAAGGATGTTTTATTTGCCTGTAAAAGTTACACTTGGCGGAAAATTGTACTGTAAGGAAGAAGAAGGATCGGAAGACAAAGGAAATATAAAAATAAGGGCATTGTTAGAGTTGGGGATTCAAAGGACGTACATCACAAAAGAAATATGTAGTTAAAAACATTAAATTTCTCAATACTCTTGAATCATATGTAGTGATGGTATTATATTTGTCATTGTTATTTCTAATCTTCGTGATAAAAAAGTTCCGAATTCATTTACTTCATATAAATGACAACCAACTAAACAGTTGATCTTAAACCTATAAAACGAAATCTTTGTACAATGGATCTCGCCAACACTGAATCTAAACCGTGCAATCGATATGCCCGCGTGTAGAGGACGATAAGAGAAGAAAAATAAGTACAAGTAATGAAGTACAGATGCAGAAAAATTAAACCGATTCCTAGGACACAAGTGTAAACAAACCTGGTTGTCATACGTCAATTAATTTATTTCTTTGTTTACGTTTCCTTTTTCGCGGGCATTCAATGTTTATCTCATAAGCCGGCTTTACACCTTGCGATTTGTCGGTGAAATCTGGTCGGAACGATAAATCGCACCGATATATCGTAAGGTGTAAATGGAAATTGTATAACGATATCGGGGTGGGGTTGGGTTGTATGATCGAAGCAAAACTTATTCGATCTGTGAGATCGGCCGACAAGTCGGTGCGTGTAAAGGGAGGTCGTACAACCTCCCGGCCAACCCCCTACAAAAAATTAATAAAAAGAAAGATTGGGTCGGAGATCGGGGTAAGAAATCGGTGTAGTGTAAACGCTCCCAGGTTTATCGTTCCTTCAGATTGCATCGACAAATCGCAAGGTGTAAAGCCGGCTTTAAACGTACAATGATGTAGTTTTTAAATAACATAAATGCCTGATATAGTCATTCTTGAACATTTTACCCGTCATACCAGGTACTGAAATAAAAATCCTAAACTTTGAAACCCGTCAAAATGAAGATCGTAAATATGGCTCATGTCAAAACAAATAAAATAACTTGCAAATTTTTTCCGAACTAACTTTTCATACAGCAAAAATTGCTGAAAACGAATTAAATACTGCTTAAGGATGACTAAAAGTATAAAAATAATGCATCATCGTGTTCTGAGCTGTCCAAAAGTTTTAAATGTCTAGCTACTCGAAAAGTTAGTTAAAAATTGATTGCAAGATTTGTACTGGACACACAAACAAACAGCGAATCAACGAATGTTATTCCGACTATTTTGAATGATTTTAAAGTTAATCCAGTCGTAGCTGAGAATGAAGATGTGATAAAAGAAGAGTTTGAGGATAACAATCTGTTAATAGGAAATGGGTACTATTTCACCCTTATGAGCTGATAGAATAGAGATGAGGGTTATATATAGTAAATACCGAAGTAGGATAGATAGTTAGTGGAAGATATAGAAAAACAGTAAAGCAGGTAAATCAGTGAACAGGGATCAGTTTTTCTACGAACTGTAAATAAGTAATACCTTGGGAGGAGTTATACTATAAGTAGCTACCTTGACAAACCAGATATAAGTTTAATGTAGAAACCCGGAGAAGATTTAGGAATATTGTGGAACTACAATACCAAAAAATCGGTCCGAGACAACTCAGACAAACTTTCTCTTATACGAGTTCATTATTACTTAACCCACTAACCATTTTTTTCCATTTATTAGTTTTCGACTGAATCATACTTAGAAAAAAAGCTAAAATACAGTTTCTCCAGCCAATCAGTTGATATTAAGGATAGCTTTAAGGATTTGACTGTTGCCTGTCAAAATAAAATCCTTCAAATGACGATCACTTTCCAGGGACAAGTAGTGTGTTTAGACGGTTTAATGGAAAACACTTTGGCGACCGAGATAATGGATCAACACATCTTAATGGGACTGCTGGAAAAGAAATTCGACGCAGGAGGAAATCAAATATCCTTCTGCAATATAGGCTACAATGAAAACGTTTCTGTGTCCAGAAATTTCCAACAATCCATTGAGTTCTCGAATATCACCATGGAAAGTTCTAGTAAGTATTTTATTTCAAGAATAAATGGGATAGACCTGGATAAATTAGGTATTGAGATAAAAGTTGAGTCTACAGACGGGATTTTTATTTGTAATAACGGCATGATACTATGCTCTGAAGTAAATATTTCTAAAAAGCCATTCAATCGTAGTTACGAGAGAGATAAGTTTTATGATGTAAAATTCAATTTCTGTGTCACTATCTTTGGGGATGCAAAAATGCTTAGACTTTTATATGACCGAACAAGAAAGGAGTGGATTGAGCTTGTCAGAGAAGAAGATTTTTACAAACCAGATGAGAAGACATTGCTTATTGCAAGCGATTCAGGAACGGGTAAATCCACTGTTCTGACCAATATAGCATTAGGGATAAAAAAACCAATGCCGGTCTTATTGGGTAATCAGAATAGATTTAAATAATTTTACTGGGTCATTACAAGAAATAAATTTTAAGGAAGATGACATCAACAAAGCCGTAGAATTTCTTATAACTATGGTTGTTCGGGATGACTCATCTAATTTTTTTTTTTTTCTTGAATAAAACATTTAAAGGGCGAAAGGTATGCAAACTATAGACGATCGTAAAGTTTGACGGTTTTGACGAGATCAGTCCACTTTTTAAAAAGAAAAATATTAAACTAATAAGAGGCATTCAAGCAAGTAATGCATCTCAAGTCATTGTCACAACTAGGCTAAACGAAATGAACGATTTAGAACGAGAATTGAATACCCGTGGCTGGATGTTAGCTCCATTCAGAAGATGTGATCAAGTAGAATATTTAAACAGATTTGTTAAGTTGAAACTATCTCCGAGGAATTTAATAAACCCGGGCAATAAATAAACCGGACTATAAATAATCGAACCCGGGCCTCTAACCGAACCTCTAATACTAATCGAACCGAACCTCTAACCACCTCTAACCACCTCTGTCCGCGTTTTAAGCTATTTTCTAAGGAACTAGATTTTTCCCGGGAAAACGGCTTATACCGTTAAATTCGTATTTAAATGAGAAATAACTTATTTTGGGAGGGTAATGCCCCCCCAAATTTAGAGCTTAAATTCATTTCTCGATTTCACCTCGGAGTAGGTTTTTTCTGAACATTTATGCCAAATTTCGTCAAAATCGGCCCAGTAGTTTAGACTCCAAGCGTCTGCACTGACAGACTACAGACACATTTTTTTAAAAACCACTTTTTTAGACGCAGGGGATTTCAAAACATATAAATCCATCAAAATCGAATTTTCGCGCCATCACAATACTTTCTCTTTATATGAGAAAGTAAAATCAACAACAGACTGACAAATAAAATACTTCAAAGCATTGACAACGGGCTGTTACTACAGACTCCCCCTCGAGCGTAGCGCACACCGTGAAGGGTGGCTTCAATCTTTTCATGCACACAGTAGTTGTCTTTCCATTTACGTCTATTCTTAAGTTGTGTTCTCCTCGGTCTATTACTTTATAAAGCCTAGTTTACATTGGTAGAGTAAATGGTCGAGTGCACTTGCTTACTTTTTAGCACAAGGGACGGTAGAGTAAAATGGTGTGCTGGTTTTTGGTAGAGTGACGCTAAAGTCGTTCACAAGTGCTTGAGATAGTAGCCTTAGCCTTAGTAAAGTGAGGCTATTACGTTATTAGTTCTGAATAATCCCGCAATTAATATATGTATGTATAGAAGAGGTATTCAATGTTAGGACGGACGTAGGGTGGGGGGGTCTACTCGCCCTTCGGCGGTCGAGCTACTCTGCCACCACACTCGCCCATTTACTCGACCAACTTTTATCCACTCTCCTCGACCGTTTACTCGACTAATGCAAACTAGGCTTTAAGTGCCGTCGGGAGCTTGTAAAGCGGACAGAATCCCTTCTCACAAACACATAGCTGGATCTGTTTAGCTCCGCACTTTTTTTTTCTAAGGGTATAGTTTCTGGTCACCTAGTAAACCGATCTACTCGTATTTATATGCGTTAATAGACAGCGATAGCCTCTGGATAAGGGTGAAGGGCCAACAAGGTGGACGTAACTTGTGCAAACCTCTCGTCTGACTCTCGAAATGATCCAAGGTTTTTCTTTGTGTGTCGCTGGATTTTATTACGCTGGCAGCTTAGACATTCACGGGCCATCTAACAATTTCCCAAGCCCTTTAGAGGAATTTACTTCAAAACGTTTAATTAGAGCGGTTTTGATTGCGTTAAACTTCCGGTTGGTGGGGAATGGATTACATCTCTAATCTTCGTAAGAGTCGAGCAATCGCAGGATCTTACGATGAAATTATACTTGGTTTCTTCTGATGTCAATCCCGCATTCATAAATTGTGCTTCGACTGCAGCAAACCACATTTCTGGATCTGTGGACCAGAGTGGTGGTAATTTGAGTGCAACTATGTTTATTTGAGGATGATATTTTGAATCTATTCTAGATCGGGGTCACCACTATAGATACGGAAAACTATCTATATACTTGAGAACAAAACCAGCTTTATAATTGTGAACAAAACTCTTTTATATTCGCAATCAAAACTAATCGCAATACAAAACATCAACTGACTGACATAAATAAAGTACTTCAAAACATTGACAACGGGCTGTCACTTCAAGTTTATAAATGGAAGGTATCATTTTTCTTTGCCTTGGCGAGATTTTCGACCAGATTTTCCACCGATTACCAGAAATCCCAGAAAACTATCATTTAGCACAAGGAAGGCTCAAGTATTATGTTATAAATCAAAATTTAGGCATATTAACCAAATATAACTCGATTATTAAAGATGAAATAGATAAGGGTATATTGGATTATATCACACTAAAAACAATTGAAGGAGAAATATAGCAGAAAACAACTACCAAACTTCGCATTGTATATGATGCATCAGCTAAAACAAAAAAGTCGGAAAGAAGTCATAATGTTTGCCTCATGCGAGGAAGAGTATTAGAAATAAGATAAAAACCAAAGAAGTAGAGTTCCATTTTGTGCCAGGAGATGAAAATATAGCGGATATTTAGCTACAAGAGGATGCTCCGCTGTACAACATAAAGAAAATGAAACTTTAAAGAAAATGAAAACTACGTTTTCAATACAACAAACTTTTGCTAGCTAAAGGTTATAAACAATGTTACCTTCACTTTTTACAACCAGGTTTGTTGTGTTTGTTTCTAAAAACAAAACGTTATGTTTTTAGGTTGTTGTTTTGACAGATTTTACTTGTTTCAACAGGAAAACCGCTAGGGGGCTCACTCATGTCAGGATCGAGTTCAGGTGGTTCCTTGAGACTCGATCCAGATAATAAATATAAATCGTATTCTCGTATTCAATCCGTATTGAATCTAGGTTTCCGTATACAATTTGAATCCAAAAACTGTATTCAACCCGTATTCAATCCCATATCCATTTTTAAACATCATGGAAACATAGTAAATGTGATCAGTAATGAACTTATAAAAAGGAAAGTGGGACCATAAAGAATAAATAATTAATATTTATACTTACTTTCTTTATAAGAGTTAGGTTTAACCACCAATTCTTCAGATCTTTTAGCTCGATTTACTGCAACAAATAATACACTATTTTATTACATCAAAATTTTGCTAAAAATCGATATCAATGATTAGCTAATTAATAATCAATAGTTAACTGACGAAATATCAATAATGTACTACTTTTTTATGATTAGTTAGCTAGTTAATAAATAATCATTATAAAATAAATGTTCAATAGTTATAGCTAATGAATGATTAATAGTTAGCTAATAAATTATATTCAGATAACTCTAGAATACTAAACCGCAAATTTAAATAAAGGGTCAAAGATGTCTGATTTAATTATTTGAAAATTTAAAACGAATTTGATCATGAATCTGGCTTACCAGCTTTAAAGGTCTCTTTTTCAAAAGTCAACATTTAAAATGTCTTCAACCAAAATGTATTTTAAACCATCAGAGAACATTTTTATAGATCCAATATTTTAAATATTACGTGTCTAATTATTAATTATACTGAAATTTAAATGGTCTATTAAACTTGGTCTGTATAATTGTTAAACTTCTTCGCACATTAATTCCTCACCCACATGTGAAAAAAAAAATTGATTTTATAAACACATTTATGATAATACTTTAACTCAATTGATATTTAATGAATTAAATTTATACAGAAAGTAGGTATATAAGGATTAGCCTAAAAATGATCTTATACCAATTTGAACCTTCTCAAAACATTAAATTCTAATCCTCGCTCGCATGCGTACAACCTACTTTTTTAATGCCGCAATGCTATACTGTGCGANGGTTATATTCTAAAATTTATAGTTCGTCTATTCAATGTTTGATGTACCCAATTAATTTCAAATTGTATTAGTACTCTGATTGTTATAATCCTAATATTTTTATTTCAAACCAGTAACAAAAAGTACATCACTTAAGAAAATTAAAGTATGGAATATCAAAGCTTTAAACAATAAGCTCGGTGTCAAACTAAGTAAATATATTCTTTTTCCTCATGCTATCCTTGGATATGACACTACTTGCCACTTATATGGAATCGGCAAAGGCTTTACGGTAAAAAAAAATTTAAACAGTGCTAATTTCAGAAGTTGTGCTGAGGTTTTCACAATGCCTCACAGTGAAAAGAAAGATGTAATAATTGCTGGTGAAAGGGTACTTGAAGATATATATGCCGGCAAGGAAGGCGAAACATTAGATAACCTACGTAGGAAAACATATTGTCAGAAGACTGCTGAATCCATTACATTTGTACAAGTCAAAAAACTTCCACCAACATCTGCATCAGTTATTTACCACAGTCATCGAGTTTATTATCAAGTGAAAGTATAGATGGGAATAGAAAAACTGAATCCCACAGATTGGGGTACCTAATGAATACCACCTATTAGGGTAAACCTCAGGGCACCGGGCAAACCCTGTTGTACAGTGTACAAGAGCCTTCTCCTTCTAAAGGGTCACTGGAAGGATGGACCGTTACTTACCCAGTAACAAATGATCTTTTTTAGATTACCGTTAACGCTCCTTTTATGTGAATGACCCCGAGGTGGACAAGCCATTTCTGTACATGCAGGTGCTCCATTCATGCATGTACATGAGTTGCATTCCATCATCCATGTTGTACCTTCCTCACATTTATCATCTGATAACATAGTAAAACATTTACATATTAACATATATACAACATTAACATATATAGAAAAATACAGATAAAACGTTTATTTAAACTGTTGAAGTCATGCAATATGTTAGACTTTAACTTTAACACTTGTTATTAAATAATAATAACTTTAACAAGTAAAATTATTATTTATAACTTAAATTAAATTATTTAAAATAAAATCAGTCCGAGTTGATTTTCAAAAGGAGTTACAGTATTAATTTTTATTTAGTTCTGAGGTAATATCTTTGAGTAACATCATTAGGTTATAGGCTCAGGATACTTTAAAATATTATAAACCCAACAAAAACACTAGTATAAAAAAAATAAGCCAAGTCTAGCGTAAAAAGTTGAGATCATAGGTTCAGTCAAGTCTCCCACTGTTCGAGTAAGTTCTACTAGGTCTAATTTATCCAGTCCAAGTACTTGTCTATTCTCTTTCCCAAATCACTCTATATTTTCTGACTTGGAAAATACACACCACAAACTTCAATCAAATAATAAATATTAGTTTTACTGGTCTTATATTACTTTGCTTTGTAAGTTTCATAGCACGTAAGTTTACTCGAACACCTATTACCTCAATTTTGAACCTCTTCCCGTCTTTTAATCTTTCCCAAATTTTGCGCATTAAAAGGTCATTAACTTTCTCGTTGTTAAAAAGTAAGATGGACATCGAAAAAACTCCATCTTCCCTTTTAACTTTCAAGTTACGTGACGGTTCTTCACTGGTCGAGACGTTTACTCACGATCAAGCTACAAAACTGGTGACCAATCTGCCGAGAAATATGTCCCCTAAACTTTTAGTGGAACCAAATAAGATTTTAAATCAAGTAAAGGGTGTGATTACATGTGCAGATCTTGACGGTATTCCAGTTGAGGAAATCACTGTTATCGAAGTTAGAAGACCCAAAAAATGGTAAACAACGCACTGGAACCGACTAATAGCTAATAGTTATATAGTAACGTTTAGCTTAACNTGAGTAACATCATTAGGTTATAGGCTCAGGATACTTTAAAATATTATAAACCCAACAAAAACACTAGTATAAAAAAAATAAGCCAAGTCTAGCGTAAAAAGTTGAGATCATAGGTTCAGTCAAGTCTCCCACTGTTCGAGTAAGTTCTACTAGGTCCAAAGATGTTATATAAACTAGATTGAGGGAAGCGGCATTAAATTGACCCCATGGAGATTTGTAAAATGTCACCTCCATGGGACAAATTACCTTCCTCTTGGTTATAGGTTACCAAGAAAGCGTGTGGCAGGTTCTGATTCCACTTCCGGTTATATTCTAAAATTTATAGTTCGTCTATTCAATGTTTGATGTACCCAATTAATTTCAAATTGTATTAGTACTCTGATTGTTATAATCCTAATATTTTTATTTCAAACCAGTAACAAAAAGTACATCACTTAAGAAAATTAAAGTATGGAATATCAAAGCTTTAAACAATAAGCTCGGTGTCAAACTAAGTAAATATATTCTTTTTCCTCATGCTATCCTTGGATATGACACTACTTGCCACTTATATGGAATCGGCAAAGGCTTTACGGTAAAAAAAAATTTAAACAGTGCTAATTTCAGAAGTTGTGCTGAGGTTTTCACAATGCCTCACAGTGAAAAGAAAGATGTAATATTTGCTGGTGAAAGGGTACTTGAAGATATATATGCCGGCAAGGAAGGCGAAACATTAGATAACCTACGTAGGAAAACATATTGTCAGAAGACTGCTGAATCCATTACATTTGTACAAGTCAAAAAACTTCCACCAACATCTGCATCAGTTATTTACCACAGTCTTCGAGTTTATTATCAAGTGAAAGTATAGATGGGAATAGAAAAACTGAATCCCACAGATTGGGGTACCTAATGAATACCACCTATTAGGGTAAACCTCAGGGCACCGGGCAAACCCTGTTGTACAGTGTACAAGAGCCTTCTCCTTCTAAAGGGTCACTGGAAGGATGGACCGTTACTTACCCCCATACTCGTGGGAACAAAAAATGACTGCAAAGCGAACAAAACAAAAAACAAAGCCCGAAACTGCTACAGAGCGGAAAATACGACTGGAAAAGAACAGATTGAAATACAGAGATAGATGAGCGAGGGAAACTCCCGAGCAAAGTGAAGCGCGTTTGAATAGATACAAGAAAAACTATGTTCAATTGAAAGAAAAAGAGAGAGGACATAGGCGTGAGAACCGGCTAATAAAACTAAGAGCAACTATATCTGCTGAGGCACCTGAAAAATGACGATGCGATGTCGGTTAGAGGTCATGCGGGGATCTGTTACAAGTGGTAGAGAACAACATGGCTCAGGTAGCAACCTCTGAGGCTTTCATTAATACCTTCTGCAATGCCAAATACAGAGAAAGACAAGCGAAGGAAACTCCCGAGCAACGTGAAGCGCGTTTGAATAGATACAAGAAAAACTATGCTCAATCGAAAGATAAAGAGGCAGGGCAGCAGCGTGAGAACTAAGAGATTTTAGAGCAGCTATATCTGCTGAGGCACGTGAAAAACGACAATCTCTGTTAGAGATCATGCGGGGATCTGATAAGAGATAGTAACCTTTGAGGCTTCCATTAATACCTTCTGCTGCAATGCCAGTTGTGAAGTGTGTACATAAATGTGCTATCCTAACCAAATAACATCGTTTCGGACAGTATGGGTATCGGGGCCAGGCAGTGCTATTTGTTCAGAATATATTTGAATTCAGTGAGAGACTACCGAACATGCTTCCAAGATCCACAGAAAATACTGGAATAGTTATTGAAACTGATCATTTGGAAAATTTCGATATCAGTAGAGAGTACTCAATCTCACGATTACATGTCTATGAAGAATTACAATTGTTGAAACTAACAATCCACTATACTCGGATGAAATCATCGACAATAATGTTCAATTTGAAGAACGAGATCTAGAAAGAGTCGCAGACCAAGCAGAGCAATTGCTGGACAATGTTAATCTCCAAGAGATTCAACAAGAAAGTACATACATGGAGAGATCTCCAGAAGTATTCGTACTCCTGGAACCAAGCCAATGATGAAGTATTTACTCTGGATATGCGGGTGTACAGTGTGCTGCATTGGTTCTAGCCAACATTTTTAGAGCTGCAATATTATCACAAGGTAGATGGAATACATTGATTCTCGGTGCAAATATTATTGAAGGTGATGGAATCTATGATGGTATCAGAATTATAATAGATTATTATCCAAATGCTCTGAAAATCGGTGTTGATAGCTACTTGGAAGTAAGAAACTTCAATGTCATAAGCAATGGTTTCATCATGTACAGTCACTACTTTGGTATACAATATGCATCAGATTCACCTTTCTTTGGTAGCTTGAGGGACAGTGCGAATACGGGTGGTTTGGGAACATCATTAAGAGTAGCTATTGAGGCACTATTGCAGAGGAAAAATCTTGATGATCAATATTACTTTTTAGATTCTCACTCCTGTGGAGCAATGGGAGCTGCTGCAGCCAGTGGTAGAGCTTGCGTAATTGAGTGTGACACATTAGATGACCTGGCTCGAGTTTGCAAAAGAGCCATTGGATAAAAAATCACACCAGTCAGTCCACCTTGGATTATATCGATGAAGAAGTAGCTCCCGATCAGGTTGATAGCCTATGCCCTTGGAACCTGCAAATGTAGGAATATCCCAGGCTGAGTTATGGCACCAATTGAAGGAGCACAGCCAGATCTGGGGGCACTGCCATACCCCTAGATTAAATTAAAATGGAAAGTGTAACTTCAAGAACCATTATTATCGGTCTACTCGAAGGCAAATCAAATTGGAACACATGGAAGTACAAAGCAAATGTGTGTCTGCGAGGCTTTCCTGAAGGAGTGGATATAATTGAGAGTAAGCTGATTAAACCTATTTCAATAGCACTAACAGCAACTAGAGAAGAAAAATCCAAGTATGGTACTGAGCTTAAAAACTACATGAAAGTTGACAGTCAAGCACATTGGACTCTGACAACTAACATGACTGAAGAAACTTTAGAAAAAGTTATGAGGTTTTACAGTGATCACGAAGTATGGCTGGAGTTAAATAGATTATTTGAAGGCCGTTCTGATTATAAATTTGATGACTTATTTCTAAACTTCTTTGGATTTAAAAAAAAAAAAAAAAAAAAAAAACACCAAGAAGATGATATTGTCACACATCTATCAAAACTTAAAAATATTTCGAATAAATTAAAAATTAAAATTAATCGTGATTCCACCACAAAATGCGATTCAACAGCCTTGCTACTCATTTGTAAAATATTGGACACTTTGCCTGAAGAATATTTTCCCTTCTAATCAAGTTGGCTACTGATGTCAAAATTGGACAGGAAAATTTAAAACTTGACGAACCATCTTTGTGCACATGAAGGGGCTATTCATATAAAATCTGGACAAGTTGAGATTCTTAGCAACATCGGAGTCAAGGAAATTTAAAAAAAAGGGAAAGACAAATTTAACCAAGTGTGTGGTTATTGTAAACAAGGTTTTCATCAAGTGAAACT
Source organism: Gerris buenoi (assembly GCA_001010745.2). NCBI lineage: Eukaryota > Metazoa > Arthropoda > Insecta > Hemiptera > Gerridae > Gerris > Gerris buenoi. The sequence continues at coordinate 59,729 of KZ652521.1, read as the reverse complement.
GTGCTATAAATGGAAGGCAGATGGTAAACCTCCAAAAACTACCAAATCTACCAAACCAAAAGTATCGTCAGTTGAAAATAGGTCTGGACTCTCTCTTTTTGCAGAAACATTTTTTTTTTTTTAACTACAGAAAATGACTATGATTCGTAGTTTGTCGTTAATGGTGCTACTAGTCATGTCACTCAGAGAAAAGATTGTTTTAAAAATGTTCAAACATTCTCCAACGTTTCTCATTCAGTGATCACTGCTGGCGGTGACTCTTTAAATGCTGAAGGAAAAGGATCTGTTGAAGTGGAAATCCCTGCGAAAAATCGTCAAATTAAGATTACGTTAACAGATGTTGGGTTTCCTGTTCTTGCAGTTTAAGACAAACGTCCTGCCAGGATTTTTGCAACAAGCGTCCTGCAAGCCCGGTTGAGGAAGGAGGAAAGAACTCTGCAGCAACCTAATGGTCGTTAATCGACGTCTCAAGAGGTAGTGACTGATAACATCTTCTAAGAGCTGAAGTGGGACCTCGCCTGTAGAAGCCCATAGGATCTCATCTTTACACTTAGGCAACTGGCTGTTAAGAAAATTGGGTTTGACAAACAAGTCCGTCTTAGCTTCATCGATCTGCAGAAGGTATTCGATAGTGCACCATGGACTTCGCTATGGGCAGCCCTCGAGAGGAGGGGTATATCAAGGAACTTAGTTTAGTTCGTCTTAGACTCTGGTCAGAGAAACATCGGTCTTATTCCGTTCTATGTTTACGTGAAATCTGTAATAGTTATAGTGTTTAGTGTATTGATGTGTTTTACTATTTAATGATATCTTTAACCACGCAACATCCGTGATCAAACTCTATATAATAGTTTTTATCGTTTACTCCATTATTATTATTATTATTATTTTTTAATCCTAATTTGATATTTTATAGCTCTAAATTAATATGGACAATATTCAGTGCAAAAATTGCAAAACTAAAAAACTAAATATACCGGCAAATAAAATGTTTGTCCTGCAGCCTCTGCGGCATTAAATGTCAACGGTTTTGTTATGATATCACAAACAGCTTAGTTAACTTTAATAAAATGAACAGTGAAAAGAAAAATAAGAGGAAATGGGGTGTAAAAATGTAACAGTTCCGATTGAAAAGAAAGCAATAAACAGTCCAAATTCTTCTGACCTAGCATCATAGTTCCAGTAATGTAGTGACACACCCAAGCCCAGGTTACGTTTCAGATTCTATGTCAAAATAGTCGTCTTCAGAGATAACTTCTCAAAATTCGAATACTGTTCCACCTACACCGTTTACATCTAAGTCTGAGTCAGGGAAAAAATCCATAGAAGAAATTGTTATTGAGCATTCTAATAAATTTGACACAAATTGGGAATTAATGTGTTATGTGTGCGAATCGTGAATGTTTCTATTGAGAACGTTTCGATACTATGAAACTTAAAAATATAATATGATAAGAAGGTATATCAGAAGTAAAACAAAGTAATCAAGATGAACAGGAAATACAGTTACTAACTCAAGGCAATAGTACTTCATTGCAAACAGTTGATGTAAACAATTAAGGGAAACATAAATCTATCATTAGAAGAGCTATATTTGACAGTGGAAGTCAGAAAAACTTGTCAAATAATAAGGTCTTAAACAGTGAAATCAAGAATCATTGTTAGTATGCTTATTTTGAGAAAATAAATCAAAACCCATTTCAACCTATTTAGTAGAATTTTTGATAAAATTATTATAGATATTACTTATAAAAATATGGTCGCAAACGTAGTTCCGATTATTGTTAAGAGTAGATTAGATAAAAACTATTTAGGGATATTAAAAAATATCTAAATTTTGTTGAAAAGCCAGAAACAACTGGAAATAGAGCAGAAATTGACATATTAATATGTAACAATTATTATTTCCATTTTTTTAATTTAGTAAAAATCGAAGTAACCACAGGGTTATACTTAGTTAACTCGAAAGTAGGATGGATGATAGCCGGGAGAGATAATAGAGACAGAGATGACCCAGATAATATTCATACGTTGTTGGTCAGTAGTCAAATCCCTGAGGAAGATAGGGAGGAGAAAGAATCTACATCAATATGAGGTGTTCCGTAAAATACATCAGTAGATAAATTAGGAGTCAAATTTAAATTAGGTGAGCTAATATTAGGTACAAAGCGAGAAAATTTGAAAGAGGCTAATTCAATTTTTGATCCGTTAAGAGTAGCACCTACTACTATTACAACTAAAATCTTTATCAAACAAATTTGGGAGAAAAAATTAGAATGGAATGAAAAAATAGAAAATGAACTAATTGGAACTTGGAGGGCATTACAAAAAAATTTAGAGAAAAATTGCCGGTATTGAAGTTCCGAGACAATTAGGAAGAACAAATAAGTTATATAAACTACACTGTTTTACAGACACCCCTCAGGNTTTGACCATTATAAAACTTTAAAGGCCCGGCGGCACGGGTTAATCGCCTCCGATCGGTCTAAAATTTTTATGGAATATGTTTTTCATGTATTCGAACAAAATTAGGGGTTGGGAGCAAAGAAAAAAAAAAGTTAAAAATTAAGGGCCACCCTAATAGATAATATAATATAAAGATAATTTGGCCCAGTTAAACAGTTATTCTCGACGGGAAAATCTTCTAGTGTTGGGAGTTCCGGAATTAGATGGGGAGGACCCCCTCCTGATTGCGGCACATCTAGCGAAGGCTGTTAAAGTAAAGTTTGATGTAAAGGATATCAGTGTTATTAATCGTATACCCACCAAAGATAAACGATCATACATTCCTAATAATAAAATTTACCAACGCTATACTAGAAATAATTGGCTAAGTACAAATTATGAAGCACATTGGACGAATTCGAGTACCTGTGTTGATCGTTAGAAGGTTTAGGAGTAAATAGTAATAATAGAAGTTACGTATTCCTTATTAGATCAAAATTTACTCCACAAATTCATGTCTTATGAGAACAGTTTGAAATGTTTCAAAAGACGAAACGTTAGATAATAATTCTAATAGCGAAACTCTAATCTAAAAGAGAGCTTAGATAAAATAATCAGAATTAAAGAAAGAGCTAACTTATATGACTAGGTCTAGGATTCGGAGGTGTTGGGATAGTCAATCAATAGATGACAGCAGAGCTAAAAAAGGAGTACAACAGGGATGCACAACCGATTCGGTGTTAGCCAGTCAGCCTAGGTGTCAATACTGCTCCGAGCAGCTCTGTTCTGACTCATGTGATAAATATCCAACCATAGAGGATAGAAAAGAAAAATTAGACGGCAGCTGCTTCTTTTGTTCACTCAGCAAAATCACTCAGCTAGAACTTGTAAAACAAAAATAGTTTGCTCCCACTGCAAGAAAATATCAAACCACCGTAGGCTGTGTCCGAAATTCGTAAAATCAAAAAACGTAGTAGCTATTTGAGCAGAAGGTATATCAGAAGTAAAACAAAGTAATCAAGATGAACAGGAAATACAGTTACTAACTCAAGGCAATAGTACTTCATTGCAAACAGTTGATGTAAACAATTAAGGGAAACATAAATCTATCATTAGAAGAGCTATATTTGACAGTGGAAGTCAGAAAAACTTGTCAAATAATAAGGTCTTAAACAGTGAAATCAAGAATCATTGTTAGTATGCTTATTTTGAGAAAATAAATCAAAACCCATTTCAACCTATTTAGTAGAATTTTTGATAAAATTATTATAGATATTACTTATAAAAATATGGTCGCAAACGTAGTTCCGATTATTGTTAAGAGTAGATTAGATAAAAACTATTTAGGGATATTAAAAAATATCTAAATTTTGTTGAAAAGCCAGAAACAACTGGAAATAGAGCAGAAATTGACATATTAATATGTAACAATTATTATTTCCATTTTTTTAATTTAGTAAAAATCGAAGTAACCACAGGGTTATACTTAGTTAACTCGAAAGTAGGATGGATGATAGCCGGGAGAGATAATAGAGACAGAGATGACCCAGATAATATTCATACGTTGTTGGTCAGTAGTCAAATCCCTGAGGAAGATAGGGAGGAGAAAGAATCTACATCAATATGAGGTGTTCCGTAAAATACATCAGTAGATAAATTAGGAGTCAAATTTAAATTAGGTGAGCTAATATTAGGTACAAAGCGAGAAAATTTGAAAGAGGCTAATTCAATTTTTGATCCGTTAAGAGTAGCACCTACTACTATTACAACTAAAATCTTTATCAAACAAATTTGGGAGAAAAAATTAGAATGGAATGAAAAAATAGAAAATGAACTAATTGGAACTTGGAGGGCATTACAAAAAAATTTAGAGAAAAATTGCCGGTATTGAAGTTCCGAGACAATTAGGAAGAACAAATAAGTTATATAAACTACACTGTTTTACAGACACCCCTCAGGCAGCATGTGTAATTTTTATCATAAATCAAAACACGAACGATCGTAACTTATTCATCTCTAAGGCTAGGATAGCCCCAGGGAAAGATGTAAGTATACCAAGATTAGAGCTACTAGGCGCATTGATAGGATTAAATTTATAAGAATATCGAAGTAAATAACACAAATAGTGCGTCTTAAGTTGGATTAACTCAATAAAACCATTACCGATATTCGTGGAAAGATGAGTTCTAGAAATAAAAGCGACCAAACGATGCTTAACAAAACGAGACAATTTTTAGTTTTAACCCAATTTACCACTATTATCTCAGAAACTGAGGCTCTATTCAACAGCCGACCTTTGGTTTACGTGGGAGAGGGAGAAGGAGAAACACTGTCTCCAAAACATTTCCTGACCCTTGGAGATTCTAAACCAGACAGTCTACCCAGATCAAACAGGAATCGCCAGATTAAAACAAACACACCAGATTTCCTAGACAAAAAATCCTTCAGACTTGGAAAACTGACATTTGGCGCAACTTAAAGAAAAATGCAACCAAATTGGCCGCGGGTACCACAGGTCGAAGTGGTTCGTTTACAAGAGGAGTTGACGACGAGAAATGGAGGATAGTAAGTATTCACAAACTTCACACCAGCGCCGATGGCAAAATGAGATCAGAGGAATAGTCCAGTCATTTGGTGCTTTAAAAGAGGAGTTGCGGGAATGTTTTCCGGGAGTTTTGAAAATTGGTATTCTTATAGATTTGGAGGCGCTCTTTCAGAATTTTCACTTAACCGCTAGCGGCGCCATATTGGAAAAACCACGCTAAAAACGGTTTTTTTTTTGTTTTTTTTTTTTTTTTTTTTTTTTAAATATATCTCCTTACCGGCTCATTATACGATAAAAAATTGTTTATATACAAAATTAAACTAGAGCAAATTTGCTACAATTTATGTCTTTAATAATTTTATGTCAGACAAATAGTTTCGGCGTACGAGCGGCGCAAAGTTGACTCTCACACGTCTGTTGATGAAAAACTCATTTCCACACTACCAGTAGACCTCAGTCTCAGTAGACTCAGTGCAGTCTCCTTCGCTTTGCTGTTCCTGAAGGACCTGGTTGTGTACTTGTCTCGTCGTGAGAAACAAGTTGAACTTCCACACATTCCGCATTCTGTCGCTACACTGGGCGACAGGAACCTCCTCTAAATTGGCTTCTGTCTCGAACTCGTCGTACAAAGGTTAACGGCATAACGGTCTCTATCTCCTCCTCTTCATCGCTGTCCTCCAGTCTTACATGTACGTTATCGCACAATCCGTTGCAATTATTACACATAGCGGAGCACTTTTATGCAGCCACATGCTCCCCGACACCCCTTGTTGCATTTGCAACGAATAAGTTTTAATAGGGATTCCAGAGTAGGAGGCTGGAGTGTGGTCACAGGAATGAGCCCGTTTCCGTTTTTTTCCACCCCCATTCTTCAGCTTTTTTTTCGACCCCACACCACTGTTGGACCGGTACGAATGTTGCCTGCTGCTTCCGTCGGTGGCAGCGATGCAATGTTAAATTTATTTTTGTAGACTTCTTGCGTGAAGCACATATATACCGGTAATCGTTTAAAGATTTCCCCTCTCGCCGCTGTAACCGTACAATATTACAAGGAATTCTTCTCCAGCTTCCACACATTTCTCCCGGAAAACATTCCCGCAACTCCTCTTTTAAAGCAGCTTCCAGAAGAGAGCTGATGTCGTGCAAGAACAATATATTTTCAATAGTTGATAGTTGTATTATTTGTCATGCTTCGCGTTGAATATATTTGTTGTGGGGGGGGGGGGGGTTTTTTGAAATTGGAAAAAATCCTTTTCCGGGTTTCAGAAAATATATATTTGAACGCGTGCATAAAGCCCCCAAGGCATTTCATCGTCCTCATTAATGACTGTTCGATGGTCATTTCGGACCACTTACCACACCAAAACTTGTCGGAACGTCGAATGGAAAAGGACTCCTTAGTAGTAAACGATTCGATTCTATGCTCCTTCTATATGTAGTATTATTCTAAGGATAATTGGTTTAATGACAGTTTTAAGTGTCATGACGCAAAAACTATTATTTTAAAATTATTAGTTTAATTTGAAATTGATTTGCTAAAATATAAAGTCTGTTAATTAACAGACTTAATTAACAGAATTAATTAAGTAATTAATGTAGCACTACTTTATTTGTGTAGCACAGTTTCCTCAATTCATATATCATAGATAAATAGTCAAATGCAAATATATAAATTAAGGGATATATTGAGATAGATGATATTAAAAACTTAGGACGGAAGCATTAAAAATACTATAAAAATTTATGTGACCTCACTACAAATTGAAAGCGGGGTTACATGGTCCTGTTTCAATTTCAAGCGGGGACACATTTATTTTATTTTTTAAAAATTATAAGTGAGTAGAAAATTAAAATTAATATGGGATCATTTGTGGACTAGTTTTGACGTAATATTTAAATTTTATTAAAATCAGAAAAAGTTTGATATGGGGGTTCACAAAAAAGTTGACTTATTCATAGTTAGAAATGAGAAATTTGAAATTTTGAGACTTAAAAATAGCTGATGTTTTAATAATCTTCGGCAAGATTGAAAACAATAATATAGATATTAACAAGGAGACTAAATAGATGTTAGGTAAGATATTAACCACTTCATCAAGGTGAACCACTTCGTGGAATACAAAAAATAAAATTGATTATACTATCCGAAAAATAATTCGAAGCATAAATATTTGATTTCAGAATAAAAACGGTCAAGAGGTGGATAATTTAATTTAAGATGTGTTTTGTGTTTCTCTTTGCTAAGGTAAAAAAAACATCATTCAGATAAACGACATTCTTCGTCTTCAATATAAAACATGTTTTCCCGCCCTTATCTTAAAAAAAAATACTTGTTTGATTTTAATGAAATATTGATGGTAAATCGTAAATCAAAATTAGCTCTTAAATGATCTCACGAATAATAAGAGCATATATTTATGCAGTATAGGAACTATTTTTGTAATCTGAAATACATAAATTCCCATCTTTGATACATAGAATTAGGTGTTTATATAAAAACCTACGAAAAAAAGTATTTTACTTTTTTTCAGCAGTAGGCCATCTTTAAATGAATAAAGAATCTTTGAAAATATTTTTTGAACAAACATAAGCAATAATCTTTCGCACATTTACTTAATGCTATATATTTCAGTCGTTTGTATTTAATTACATTTTTATAAAAAAGATATAACACCTCCTTGTTATTCCATATTAACGCATAATTAATTATCCTATTATTTATTTATGTTTTAAAATTAAAACCATGTTTTTTTTGTTTTTTTTTTTTCAGGCGAGATTTGTCTCAAAAGAAGCTGTGAGATGAAATATGGAAAAACCTAAAACGAGAAGACATTTTTTCAAGAAACACGCGGAATATTAATTGAACGATCTTTTGAAATAATTAATGCAATTATAAAAAAAAATATTTCATTTATAAACAAAATAAAATTAAAGCATTAACTATAATATTGTTTTTATAAGATTATTAAAAATAAATATTTAGAAACAGTATTGAAGATAATTTTATAAATACTCTTTTCATTTTTTTATATTTTTTATTTTGTACATTAATTATTTAAACTTTTCGTACTGACAGGGAATTAAATGTAATTACAAAGTACACTTTATTGTTATTATTCTATATTGTGTAGAATGTAACGATTTTAAAATACTGAAACGATTAATGAAACTGTAATATTCATCCCGTGCAAAATATCTTATGTTATAAAAACTTTGTTAAAGTAGCACAAGTTTGAAATAGATTTAAATTAAATATGAAAGTATAAATTTAAATTACTATTTTAACTTTATTTAAAAAAAAATAACTTGATTAAAATAGAAACTACTATATTACAAAAATGTATTTTAAAACGTTTAGTTTATCGTTTATTTTAATTATAAGTAGTTTTGTTCGTTGCGAATTACCATATACATGTAATGACAACATTTATTGCTACGGTAATTTACTTCACGTTGTTCAAATGTCTAGAATCCACAAGGATTCCAAGACATTCGTCGATATGAAATTGAAATTCGACAGGTCTGAAACGCTCGAAAAATTCGACGAATTAATGGAACAAACACGAGGTCAGCCTAATAAGACACAAGTCGCCAAATTCGTCGACAATTATTTCGACAAACCCGGCAGCGAGTTTGAAGAATGGACGCCGAGCGATTCCGAAAATTCTCAATAAAATCTATAACGAAGACGCGAGACAATGGGTGAAAGATTTAAACGGATTGTGGAAAGTTTTAGGAAGAAAAATGAAAAACGACGTGAAATTTAACGAAGATAAATATTCAATCATTTACGTACCTAATCCGGTTATCGTTCCCTGTGGCAGATTTCTCGAATTTGATTATTGGGATTCCTATTGGATAGTTGAAGGCCTAATCCATTCAGAAATGTTCAATACGGTTAAAGGTATGCTTTCCAATTTCATATCGATGGTCGAGAGAATCGGCTTGGTACCGAACGGCGGTAGGAAATACTACAAAATGAGATCCCAACCACCTTTATTAATACCGATGGTGAAATTATATTTAGATGCAACAGGTGATAATCAGTTTTTAAGTCAGAATATCGATACATTAGAGAAGGAATTGCAATTTTGGTTGACGAATAGAACGGTCAGTGTGGAGAAAGGATCTAAGAAGTATATTTTAGCGAGATACGCGGATGCATCTGCAGGTCCAAGACCCGAATCTTATTACGAGGACGTTACTCATGCCAAGGTGTTCTCGACTGAAGAAGATAAAATCGCTTTTTATTCTCAGTTAAAGTCAGCAGCCGAGTCCGGATGGGATTTCTCAAGTAGGTGGTACTTACCTCAAGACGGAGGTACAGGTGAATTAAAGGATATTAAAACTAAAAGTATAATACCTGTAGATTTAAACGCGATTATCTGTCGAAACGCCGAAATACTATCGGAATTCTACGAGAAATTAAACAATCATAGAAAAGCTCTTATCTACGCGAGAATGGCTCACACTTGGAAGAAAGCGATAAATAAAATTTTGTGGCACGACGATGTAGGGAGTTGGTTGGATTACAATGTAGACGATAACGAAAGACGGAATCAGTTCTTCGCTTCTAATTTATTCCCACTCTGGACGAAAGCGTACGACGAGTCACGTGACGATATAATCGTAAAAGTCGTTAATTATTTGAAAAGGAATAAAATAATGGATTTCATGGGTGGTGTACCGTCATCTTTATCTAGTACCGGACAACAATGGGATTTCCCTAACGCATGGCCCCCCAGCCAATACGCAATTATAATCGGTTTAGATACGACGGAAAATAACTGTGCTAAGGTAATGGCTAGAAACTTAGCTATGAAATGGGTCAGGAGTAATTTTGACGCTTACTAAAAAACCAGAAGTATGTTCGAAAAATACGATGCGACGGTCTTCGGCGGTTCTGGGGGAGGAGGTGAATACGACGTAGTACTGGGATTCGGCTGGAGCAACGGTGTCATCTTGGATCTACTCAATCAATTCCCGGATTCCCTGACAAGCCCTGAATTAGATGATAGCGAATGTGCTGATAATTTCATATCGTTAGATAGTTCAAACACATTTGCCTTCAATAGATTTATTTTGGTATTCAATCTAATAATACCTTTTATGATACAAGTGTGGTTCACGTAAATCCAAATCACAGTATTAAAATTAAATATATTAATTAATCAAATA
>KZ652521.1:34257-47896 GCA_001010745.2 Gerris buenoi | reverse complement strand
GTCATTGAATAGATAAAGTTTGATTTTTTCCGACCCAAAATTCCAATTTAAAATTTGAAGTTCACTTTTAAGCGAGCGTTGCGCGTGAACCTTGAACGGATATTGTTGTCCAACGAACTCGTCCTGAGCAATGGTAAAATGAACATGTCTACCATTTTCATCAAAATCGGTCGACATTTACTTAAGTTATCGTCACACGTTTCTTGATTCGCGGACACACAGACCGACAGACAGACAGACATGTCTGGTGTCTGTAACGGATTTCTGTCTTGGAATTTTTAAAATCGGAGACAAAACTTTTTCGTTCTCAAAAGTGAATACAATTCGTTACTTTCGGTAAGCTTGGAAGCAAAAAATGAAAAATTAAATTAAAATTAAGTAAAAAATAAAAAAATAAGTTAAGTAAAAAAAAAGGAGGAAGGCGCTACGGGAGGCCCTGGTGGCTACCCGGGTCGGAAAAAATAAGGCCTTACCGGGCCCCCGGTAATAATATAACTATAAGGTAAACCGGGAAAAAGACTAGAAATTATAACCCAGACACCCAAACAGGGGCGGCGCTAATATTTGAAACTTTGTTTGGTTTTTCAATTTTAGTGGCGCCCCCGATGGGGCCTCGGTGGCGAAATATACCTAGTGTCTTCTCCTCGGTTTACCTTATAACTGTCAGGTACGTCCTAATTTTTTTCGACCCGGTCGGCCACCAGGGCTTCCGGTAGCGCCTTTCTCAAACTTGGGCTCCAACATCTTCATTTCACTGCAGCTTTTTTTTTATTTAATATCTTAATATATTAATCATTTTTTAAACTTGAATACCTTTTGCGACCCCCCGGTTAGGAACCACTGCTCTACACTAAAGCCTCGGCCCTCGCGCATCGTGTATGCGTCTGACAGCAAGTGAGGTTGCCGCCCCTTTAACCTTAAATTTTTAAAGTTGCCACCTCGAAAATCACAGCTCAAAAGTGCCGCCCTTCAAAACTTGCCGCCTTGGGCTATAGCCCTTCAAGCCCCCCTGTAAATACGGCCCTGTGTAAGTCCGTTGACAAAACTATGAGAACAAGTATTTTTATAATTAAAAAAAAACTGAAATAGTAACTAGCAATAGTAAATGTAATATAATAAAAGTTTTGAATTAAATAGATCAGTAAACAGCCATTATGCAATATTACTTAAAATCTATGTCATTTAATCAATAGTTATTAAAAACAATAAAAACATGTTTTCTTAGGCTAGGCGCACACTGGAGGCAACACAGTCTGCAGACTGTCTGTGGGCTGTCTGCAGACTTTCTGTGGCCTGTCTGCAGACAGTTTTGCTTCCAGTTTGCGCCTAGCCTTAGGGTGGCTATGATAAATTTCCGCTGGTTGTTTGGACAATGCTATTCTTAGCAGGTGTTGAAGGATGCCATATGTTAGGCGGGACCTATTTTGGTTCTTAATGAAATTCATTCAACTAAAAGTTGATTCATTTGAGTAGGTTCAAGCAAATATGATCCGGATTAGTTTTGAACAATTAATTTATTGTCATTTCTTAGGCACTTAATTTATTTTCTAGCGAAGTAAGATAATGGGGAAAATATCGCAAGTTGTATGTACGGTCGAGGGCCACACAATATTGTACTGAGGGCCGCATGCGGCCCGCGGCCCGCGAAGTGAGTACCCCTGAGGGTCTGTGTATTGAAATTGGCGTTGCCGAAAACAAATTGAGAAAATGCTCTATCATCGATATCCAATGATGGGCGCATTATAGCCGAGAGATGAGAGTAAATATACTGCATTGCAGCATCGATCTCATGCAAACGAGAACCTCTTTGTTTAATAATGCCTACCGACAGTGGCGCTTGGTACAATTTTTTCTTACAGTTGTTATGATACTGGGCATCGGCTGCGACTAAGTCATGCACCTACTCAATGACTCGACCCCAATCATCATTACGAGCAATATCTGGCTTTTTTTATAACGCTACCCTTCATTGATATTTTACGTACGTTATATACAACATTACGGTCACGTATAATACGAGTCTTTAACTCGTTGTAAATACCCAGCTGGAACTTTTTTCACTTTTTTACCCAAACTTAATTCTCGCAAAATGTATTCAATGCTAACCTGCTCCTTTTGCAACTCATTAAGAAAGTTGTACAGGCTCGGATGACTTTTACCCACCAGCAGTTGAAATCGGTTATGCCAACCTTTGGAGGCATTATTTGTTCTTGCTGTTCCTTCCATAACTGCGCCATACATATTCCAAAGCTTTGGTTCATATCATGGTCCCACGTCTTCCTCTGGCCGGGATTCCACTAATGTATGTCACTTCGAAATAACTTGCAATCGAACAAACTCTTGAACTCTTAATGTTCGAAAAAATTATATCGAACACTTGAAAAACATTTTGCAGGTTCACAAAAGCTATACACGAACGTGCAGCTTCACGTTTATCTTGTTCATCTTGATACTGTTGTTGTAATCCTTTAGCTTGAATTTTTTTCTTGAAAAAAACAAAATGTAGGTACAACTAATGAATAAAAAAAAATTCCGCGCCCAAGTAACAACAATTGTTTTAGAATGTTAGGACATGTTATGCTGATGCTTACTGCAGTACAATATCTTACTGTAAGTCATGGGCATCGTCTGCAGTTAATTAATGGGGGAGGGGATTTATGGCGGGGGATCCGGGGCCCTCCCCTGGAAAATTTTGAAAAATATGACCTCTCAAAACAGCGTTTTTANATATGCCACTGATTCTCATTCATGTTTTAATAACATTTATAAAAATTCACCAATCAGAGATTATGTAAGATTGTCATCAAAAGTTGCTTCCGATCTTAACCCGACCCTTCAGATTAATTTCAGTTTTAGTGCATTGCTCTTGCTCTGAAATTTAAAATAAAGTTGTCTTCGCTTACAAACACTTAATACAGAAGCTATACTTTTTTTATAAGGTAAAAATAAATATAGTGGTATAAAAGGTACAAACACCGTGGCCAGGCGGCGGGAGAAGAAAGGCTAATACAACAACAAAAAAGCTTCTTCCAAGTAAATTATACTCAACAAAAACATTATCTTAGGTAGTTCATTTTTACTGTACTATAAACTATAATACAGTAATAGATAAATATCAATTTTTCATACCGTGCATACATAAATTAATGTAAATTGAAACTTACTTCGAAAATTTAACTATACAATAAATTGTATTTATTTGTAGATTTAAAAATTCCCCCCCAAATTTTTTAAAATCCCCCCAATTTTATTTTTAATGGCGCACTTTGCGCCATGAACCCCCCTTTGGGCACCGTTGGATGAGATGAAGGAGTTCCTCCTTTGCGCACAAGGACACTCTGACCCGTACTTACAGTTGTCAAGCGTGCACACCACTTATGTCTGCATTTCCAATATTTTACACCCCCCTTTGAATACGATGAAGTATACAAAAAACCATCTAGATGTCCAAAAACTTGTGCACCATTCTTAATCATTTCTAAAGTTGGCAATGCCATTATATTAAAATAAATCGAAAATTACGTTACTGACAATTATGAACGTAAATAGAAGGTAGGAATAAATAAACAAATAATAGTAGTGAAGTTGGATGCAAATTACAGGAGGGTATATAATATATACCTATATATATTTTTTTACATTTTGGATTTAAAGGGCTTTGGACTTTTTCGTTTGGATTTTTTGTTTTGGACTTTTTCGCCTCAGCAGTAGAACTGTCACTTCCTCGGCGCAGAGACGCAAATATTATTTTATCATTATTATAACGTTTTCTAAAAGCATCGTGAACCACTATTGAACTTTGTCCTCGCAATAATTTAACTTTACCGTCCTTTCTTTTGATACTCGACTTACGAAATATCTCTATACCTCTTCCCTTTACCTCACTCACTTCACTTCCAAGTAACGGAGTGTCACAAATAAAACAATTACTTTGTGTAGCAGCCATCGCTCCGAAAATACTAACAGAACTGCTGAACGACTCAGGCAAATTGATTTAGATGAAATGCTTCAGATTTGCGCAAAATATAGTCGTTGTTTAATATTATTCTTTAATTATTTAAAACTTTTAATTTGTTTAATTAAAAAATATCCCTGAAGACCAAAAAGACTAAAAGGAAAAATAACCTAGTGAAAACAAGAGATCAACTGAAGAAAATATAAACGAAATATTTCAGGTGGGATGTAGCTGAGGTGTCCGTAGAAGGAGGAACAAGGCCAAGGGGACAGCCCCTTATATATACCTACACTATTATATATACCTACACCCGAACCCACCTACTCGAATATTTTTCTTCAATAGACTTGTCAGTCAACTTTACGACGCTCGTACGCCGAAACTATTCATCTGACAAAAATTTTATACAGACATAAATTGTAGCAAATTTTCTCTAGTTAAATTTTCTATAGAACAATTTTCATCGTATAATGAGCCGGTGGAGTAATATCTTCAAAAAACCATTTTTGGGCTTGGTTTTTCCAATATGGCGCCGCTAGCGGCAAAAGTACGAGGTGGCAAAGTGAAAATTCGGAAAGAGCTCCTCAAAATCTATAAGAATACCAATTTTCAAAACTCCCGGAAAACTTTCCCGCAAGAACTTACCAACTACCAAATGACGACTAGAAGTGAAAGCGATGGGACGCTACTTACATGGCCTATCGCCCAGCTCATTCCCTTAGAAGTGTCCTCAAACTCAAGTTGTCGGTGGAGTGTCGCGGAGCGAGCAACTTGCAATGTTTACACATTTTTAATTTATTTTATAATTAGCAAGTTGATTGAGTTTTCCTTTTAAATTGAATGTTAAAATATAAAATAAAGACACTTCTGTTCAAGAAGCCAAAAAGAAAGAAATTAATTTAAATCTAGCTATAGCCACTAAGCTAAAAATGGTACTGTTCAGCCAAATGGTCGATCCAAAGAACTGGCAACTAAATAATACATAAATTCAGACATCAGTAGCCAACAAATCTTAGAGAGAGTATTCAATAAGAGTCAGAAGGGTACTCAAATATAAATTAGCAATAATAAAGGAAAAACTTACTGAACATGAAAAGCAACTAGTCGAGATAGTTAATAAACAGAAGAACAAAAAAAAAATTAAAAATTTTCCTTTTAAATTTTTAAAGGAATACATCAAGAATCAAATTCCTTGGACCATAAAGGTTTAATTAAAACTTTCTGTATTGAATTTCTTGGAATCACTAAAGACATTCAAATCGATTAAGCCCTACCCTGTCGAGAACAGAAAGATTAATGTTTAACGGTCTTCTTTAATGTGGACGAAAAAATTACTATTTTGAAAAATGTGTCTAAACTCAGAGGGACCCAGTTTGCAAACGTTGCAACCCGCAGCAAACGAAGTAAACTAATATCTCTCAGAAAAAAAAATCAGTAAAATTAATCAAGAACTAATAATATCAGTTATTCGAGACTTCCTGCTGGTTGAAGGGACAAGGTTTTACCGGTCACTCAAAACTGGTCTTATTATGTGGAACAACAAANTTAAAAATTGGGTCATATAGTAACTAATTTCTCCGTGACCTCTGTTCACCCAGGCTTTTAGATCATTAATCAGCTTCGCTGTCCAGCGTCCTTTAGTTTCTCTTTCCCATGACTGTAGCCATCGCTCCATTGTCTTCTCTCTCTCTTCTCGTCTAGGATCCTCTCCGGTTTCGGTCTTTCTGGCGAACACCGCCTTCCTTTCTTGTGCCAAATTGTCAATAGGTATGACCCCGGCAATAACCAAAACTGCAGGCCCTGAGACTGTGCGATAAGCGCAGGCAACAAATCTTAGAGAGAGTACTCAGTAAGAACTAGAGGGGTACTCAAATATAAATTAGCAATAATAAAGGAAAAACTTACTGAACATGAAAAGCAACTAGTCGAGATAGTTAATAAACAGAAGAACAAAATTTTTTTTTTAAATTTTCCTTTTAAATTTTTAAAGGAATACATCAAGAATCAAATTTCTCGGACCATAAAGGTTTAATTAAAACTTTCTGTATTGAATTTCTTGGAATCACTAAAGACATTCAAATCGATTAAGCCCTACCCTGTCGAGAACAGAAAGATTAATGTTTAACGGTCTTCTTTAATGTGGACGAAAAAATTACTATTTTGAAAAATGTGTCTAAACTCAGAGGGACCCAGTTTGTAAACGTTGCAACCCGCAGCAAACAAAGTAAACTAATATCTCTCAGAAAGAAAATCAGTAAAATTAATCAAGGACTAATAATATCAGTTATTCGAGACTTCCTGCTGGTTGAAGGGACAAGGTTTTACCGGTCACTCAAAACTGGTCTTATTATGTGGGACAACAAAGATGGTACAGAGCAACTGGCCTCAATATAATTAATAGCGATCCTACTGTATATTGATAAACGTAATTCTATACATTAATAATAATAACAAATAATTCTTACATGAATAATAAAACTAAATCTTGTGGAAGAGAACGAAGTGAATTGTTTATTTATTTATGTCTCTATTGTGACAACTTTAGAAATTAATTAAAGGCAACACTGTCATAAATAATACATAAATATCTAAATAAAGATTAAAAAATCAATAACACCTATACATCTAATTCAGACCTTAATAAAGTATAAAACAAAGTCAAACGTGGAAATGAAACAATTTACCGGAAATGTGGATTTACCAGCTGAACCTCGAGCACAACAATTCAAGCTTAACACTCTGGACAACACAACATCTCCGCAGAACATATCTCACACTGTACCATGACGTCAGACCTCTCACAATTACAACCACTAATCCACTACAATGTCACAATAACAGATAAGTTCATATCTAAAAATAATTACCTTTAATATAGTCGGTTTAAACAACATGAAACGAAACCTTAGATTTTAATTTCCTAGGCACATAAGATATTTTCTTTCTGTGTGAAACATTAGTTTCCGAAGAAAATCTTGCAGTATTTAACAAATTGTTCCCCGAATTCACAATAAAAAGCTATCCTGCTATTCAATCTACAGCTGTACATACTAAAAGCCGAGCGGGTGGGAGAACGGCCCTTGGTATTAAGACTAAGTTAGTTAAAAAACCAGAAAGCAAATTTAACAAACTTTGAAAATGTCACCGCTATTAAAGTTAAACCTAATTTAGAAGTAGTAGAAGTAGAGTATACCTATATTATCCCGGATTATTTAAACCCAAATAATTGTAATAAAGATTTTAGTATTTTATAAATTGTTCTCCGAAAAAACACCAATG
Source organism: Gerris buenoi (assembly GCA_001010745.2). Taxonomy (NCBI): domain Eukaryota; kingdom Metazoa; phylum Arthropoda; class Insecta; order Hemiptera; family Gerridae; genus Gerris; species Gerris buenoi. Next base: position 40,662 of record KZ652521.1, on the reverse strand, counting down.
CTAATTTTATTATTTTTGGGGACTGCAATGCTAGGACTGGTAATATGTAAGAAATCCCAAATGAAATATTATTCAACAATCCAATACCTATCAGTTTGGTTAGAAAAAGTAAAGATAAAACATTAATACGTAAAGGTAACAAATTCGAGGAACTCTGTAATGACTGTAATCTTGTTATACTAATCGGAAAAGTTCAGGATGTATAAAGAGAGTTTACTAGTTTAGGGAAAAGGAAAATCATTTATTAATCTTTGTGGAGAGTCATCCAGTATTTAACCGTTGATCAAAGAATTTACTGTAAACCCCGGCCCGATATAAGTTTCGACCATTTACCCATCACTGCTTTTATCTGTCTTAAATACAAAAAAGTCCAGTCATGCACCATGACTTAATGAGCGAATTTTCACAGAAATCTGCGTATTATTGCCTTATGATAATATAGGAAAATTTTAGTTTAGGATTTGGATGGGTGAATAAAAAAGTGGTACACAGGGGTACGGGGTACAAAAGTCAAAATAGTATTAACCCTAAAAGATGCATGTCGTTGGAAAGCTCTTTAAGAGTACAGTAATTGTTGTTATTTACTCTTTTATCATATTTTCATATAAGAGGGGTAAAATGGAAAAAACACGTTTTTATGGCTATTTGTGACCCTAAATTGCTAAACTTTGACCCCTAAATGAACTCCAAAAATTCTGGCCCTACGAACAAAATATTATTGATATTTTAAAATTTGTTTGAAATTTTTAAGTGCATCCTAAGAGGATATGTCGTCTGTAGTGACATGTATCTACATATATACATTTATACATACCCACATAAAAAATGTTTTTCATTTTAGGAATCGATTCAGAATGGTCTGAAACGGATTTCCATGGAGAAAATTTTCAAAGATTCTCATTACAAAAATTTTGAAGCCATCTCTATAGCTTAATTTTCTTAGAAAATTCGCTAAAATGCTGTTTTGAGCCCGCACATACGTATCTAATAATATCAGGTCGTCATGGGATGAAATTTTTTTAATTGCAATCAGGGTCTGACCTAGAGATAACCAAGATTTTGCAAACCTGTTTGTTCAAAATAGCAGAGAGTGCTCGTGGCATAAAGCATACCATTTCAAAACTGTTAAACTCAGGTGTAAGATACAGTGGTATGATAAGGACTGTCAAAAAGCTCGGATTAGCAGTTTCTCTCTTTATAACATTCAGGACAAACAATTCGGAGTTTGTACGAATGTATTATAGGAAAGCTAATGATAGCTTATGATAGTTATATTTTTGAAAAAGGAAAATCCCTTACAGTGTCTACAATTACATCAAGGGATTGTTTGAAAAAACTTGCGAGACACTGCTGAACCTTATCATAAATATACAAATTTCTTATGCTTCTCCAGTAATATACGTCCAACTTTTGGATAGGAACATTACAGTGGAAGAAATAATAGACGTTGTGGACACAACAAAGAACCTGGGCTTGATGGAGTGCCTTATGAACACTATAAACACCTTCCTCTTTCAGCGTATGAAATAAAGTCCGTTCTATTTAATATAATTTATTCGTCTAGAAGGGTTCCGGCGTAATTTAAGAAAATCTTAATTCTACCTTGATGATTCTACCTTGATTCTACCCATTAAAACTGAGACACAGAACTATAGGAGAATATCGTGTATAAGCAAACTTTTTTCAGCTACATTACAGAAAAGATTAGCTACGTGGGTAAGCGAAAATAATTCAAGCAGGATCTAGAGCGAAATACTCTACTGTTGATAATATATTTACTTTAACAAATATAATCTAACTCAAACTAAGGCTTAAAAGACACAAAGTGTACGTCTGCTTTATGGATTTTGCTGCAGCTTTTGACTCAGTAGTGCGAGATGCGTCATTTTATAAATTAACAAAACAATTTGAGCTTTGTACGACGGATCAAATTCTTGGAAGGCGTTTCAAAAAAATTCAAAACATCGGTCTATTAGTTTTTTGCGTATATCTACGCTTAGGTATAAGTAAATTTTTAAAAATACGAGTGTTCTGAACGCATCATTTTATGCTCTACAACTTTAGTTATTTGACATTTTTAAATTGGAATAACCATTTTTGAGTCACAGGCATATAAAACTGAGCATAATTCACTTTTTAGGCAAAACGGTAAAATTAGCCTACTGCCGATTCTGACCCAACCGCTGTATTAAATATATTGTTTAAAAAGGCGTTCGACGCAGTATTTATAGTCCAGTCATTTGGTGACGTAAAGTAGTCGATTCGGGAAAAAATTGCTGAAGAATTTTTCTCGACGGATCTTTATGTTTTTTTGGGTGCTGAATCTGAAAATCGCATTATCAACTAGATTCGGATATGGCTTCACCATGAAAATGGCGGAAAACCATGAAATTTTGGAAGTTTTTTTAAGTTTTCACTTATAACCCCGAAACAACATATCCTAGAGAAAAATCACTTCTAATCAAAAAGAAAGCTGATAAAATTTTCTAAAAAATAAGACTAAAACCAGCCCATTATCTTTTTTCGTTTGGCTGCTAGAGCGCGCTAAAGATTGACCATATTTTCTAAGCCTAGCATACCCCGCAGGATGCCCTAACAGGGTAGCGTAAAGGCTATGACGATATTTTTAGTAATTATTATTAATCTTTATTCTTAGCAAAATAAGAGCGCGAAATATCACTCAACACCCCCCCCCCCCTCCATATGGATCCCTTGCCCCTCCTCAGGTGGAAGGAGGGGGGGGGGGGGCTTTGAAAATAAAAAAAAATAGTCTGAGATAACTTAATAAACTTAAAACTTGAGATTAATAAATAAATAAATAAATTAATAAATACGACAGGTTTCAAATTTATGATTTATGACAGAAAATTTAAAAACGTAGTATATAAAACTTCTTTTTATCGTGCAATTTTAAGTTTGTTAATTCTGTCAATAAAGTACACTTTATTATTATTATAGCTATTCTGCAGAGTAGTAGAGATATCACAAATTACAATAAGAAGAAATACCTGCATATGCAGCTGCACTGCAAAGGAGTAGAGATATCACAAATTACAATAAGAAGGAATACCTGCATATATACACTATACACCTACACTGCAGAGGAGTAGAGATATCACAAATTACAATAAGAAGAAATACCTGCATATACAGCTACACTGCAGAGGAGTAGAGATATCACAAATTTCATATTGAACTATTGAAGGCAACCTACTCAACTGTATTAGTGAAACATTAGGGTTCCAACCGGACATTCCTTATCACTTGACCCCTCTATGAACATTGAGTCCTCCTAACAGATTGTATCTTATCACTCTTTTCCTCTTATCATTATTTCTAAAAATAATAGTACTAAACTATACTCCTCTTTATCAAACAAAATTAGGCCGCATATACAAACACTAATGTATATTAATCGAAAATAAAATGTATGTGTAGATGTGTAATTTATTTTCTTCTAATTATAAGAATAAAAAATAATTTTAAAAAAGTTTTTTTTTTTTTTTTTTTTATAATCTCTCATTTACATTTACAATCTACGATAATTAGATGAGTATCTAATTACGTCCATAAATATGTATCTAGATACAGTATCTAAAACATCAGTTTAACAAACTCCAATTTTCAAGGTAAATGCGTGAATTGGCAATTTTATTTTGAGACACCACACACTACAGACTTTTTGTTCGGATTTTTTTAAGTACGTTTAATAATAAATTTATTAAATAATATAATATGCGATTTAAATTTAATAATTATGTATATATTAAAATGTTTTTCATGGAATAGTCAGACTGATTTGATTTTGTCTGAGCAAGTCAAAGATTGTTGGAACGGTTTTTGAATTTGCCGTATACAAATTTCTTTAAAATCGGTTCACTAGTACTAGTATTGGCTGTAGGTATTTAATGCACAGACAGACATACTTTTTGAAAGTCCTTTGGTAAGCCCAAGATTTCTACTGGCTGTTGCGCAACGGATTATTATAAAATTTATTTGATAAGTCCAATATTCCCATCGTCTGTCTGTTGCGCATTGGATTATTATTGCTATAATAATCATTTATATAATGGTGTAGTGCCTCGACGACACACCTCGAAATGATTTGTTATTGCTAAGCTAAGACAATAGCACATAAATTCCAATAAAAATAAATGTTGTTTTTATCTTACGTTTTGGGACTTTCGAGGACCATATATCTTCGAAACAGGTACTTCTATTGAAAAAACTCACTGAATAAAAGTTGTAGAGTATAAAATTTCACATCATATAGATATCTCAATTATTACATTCTGAAATTGGAACTGAAGAATATTCAAATAAGTTCTAAGAAATACACATTCAGAAAAATAGTTACGTAAGTATACAAACGCTGAGTAGAGATTTGAGGTAGTTTGGAACCGCAAAGTAATCAAACGGAACCGCAAAGTAATCTTGATTGTGTTTGAGTTCGAAATAAAACAAATAAATTAATTAAAAAATATATAGCATATACATATGCATATAGCACAAAAAATGAGGCAGCATTCATGCTCTCATTTTCTTACATGTTGATGGGCCTTCATCTACAAAGCTCTCAAGCTGCGGTGCCACGTCGAGGTCTTCTTCATCGGGCTCATCTTCAAAGGGATGTCCTCACCTATTTCTGCTTCTACGGCAGTCAGTATGTGGGACACACCCTCATCCTCGAATGGTGCCGAATTTGAGCAAATCGTAGTGCATTTCATGCCTATTTTGCGGCAGCCGCAGGACACTATGTTGAGGATTTCAGCTGGAGCTGGATCCTTTGTGCTCATGACGGGGAGCTAGCCAAAGTCCGTTCTCCACAAACCCCAGCTGAGAGGATCCTTTGGTCTATATCGTACCAGCCCTCAATTTGGTGGTAGACTCGCAAAATGTTGGGCGGCGGCTGCATTTGTTCATTGGCCTTGGGGGTATATAGGGCTGCCAGGAACAGTTGACCTGCTGAAATGAGGTCCTCAGGATCAGCATCTGCATTTAATTTGGCGGTTAATTGGATCAATAGATACAGATCCTCTCCGATTACTATGACAGTCGCAAAGTTCTCTGCCATTTGAATGGCGATGTTGATAATGAGGGTATCAGCATTCTCAAGAGCTTGCCTGGTTTCAAACCCCTGCTGTGCTAATTTCTCACGCAGCATGGAGATAAGCCGTTTTTTGTTGTATTCATTAGATAAAAATTGTTCTTCTCGGCATGGTTGCAGTCATGACTTCAGCGAACACCACGTTTGCCGAAGATTGTTTGCATTTACGGCGAAGCCTCTCAGCTGATTTGGTACTCTTCAGTGATGCTTCATCATGGTAACCATCAAAAACGATGGTTGTACTGGCAGGGGTGTAATATTGCTTTGCGTAATCGACATATTTGGAAAGAATGGTTGAAAATGTTTCCTTTGACTGCCAAACTACTCGATGTAAAAGGAACCTACCATCAATTACAATGGCACTACCTGCAAGATTAGGTGGATCAGACACTGGTGAAAATAATTGATAAAATACAGATTTCTTTGTTTTTTCGTAGTCCTGTTTTATCAAAGATGGAAAGAGGATAAGGGGCCAACTCATATTCCAAACAATTCTTAAACTCTTCCTCTGATTTATTAAGAAGAGTTATGCGTCGAAAAAGTGTATGTGGTGTGTGTAAGTGTGTGTGGGTTTACAGGAGTTACTTCGCCGTGAATCATGACTTTCAAGTTGTAAGTTTTAAGAGGAAACACTCTGTTCTTTCGTTGAAACTTGACATTGCTGAAGTCGTTGCCAATAATCTTAGCAATACTCTTCATTCCTCTTTCAAACGCTTCATGGCAGTCAATTTACTCATCACCAGTTACGCCTGTGCTAATGGACATCACAAATTGTCCTACAGGGAAGGGATAGTGAGATGAGAACCAGTCAAGAAGGATCACAACGTCTGCATCGTCCTTCTGTACCCTTGACATCCTGGCGTCTACGTCCTGCTCTGAAGTTCTGTTCCAATTTCAGAATGCAATTATTGAGATATCTATATGATGTGCAATTTTCAATAGGAGTACCTGTTTCGAAGATATATGGTCCTGGAAAGTCCCAAAACGTAAGATAGCACCAAAAGGAGGAAAATCCCCAATTTTTGGAACGAAGTTCCTTATGGCACGTTCGGAGCCTGGGAGTGAATCCGAAAAAAACGACCAAAAACACCGTCACAAAATAACCGTCATGAAATCACCGTCACGCGAAATCCGTCACGAAATATCTACCGATGACGATAACTTGAGTAAAAGATCACCGAGTTAGTTGAAATTTGGTACACATGTTCATTTTACCAATGCCCAGGCTGAGTACGTTGGAAAACGTTATCCGTCCAAGCGTTCACGCGCAACGCTCGCGTAAACGTAAGCTTCAAAAA
>KZ652521.1:15341-25853 GCA_001010745.2 Gerris buenoi | reverse complement strand
GAAGATAAACTAATAAGCGCAGAAGGTTGAAACTTATATGGGACCAACAATGGGCTGATTATGACCTACTAACTAAATTTAATTAAAATCAGACGCGTAGTTTTAAAGATATGGTGGTTCGCAAAAATTGACGACAGACCGACAGACAGACACGGAACCAAAAATGTTCCCTGATGTCTGAAACGGATTTCTGTCTTGGAATTTTTTAAATCGGAGACCTAAAATTTTTTCGTTCTTCAGAACGATCACATAGCTTCCGTTACCTTCGGTAAGCTCGGAAGCAAAATGGAAAAAGAATATTATAAATAATTAATGTACTAACTATAAATTAATATTCTATAATAAATTATTTAAACTATTCACTTTAACAATCTAAATTGCAACACTTTCCTGGACTAAATCTATCTCGTGTGGCGTTAAGTCCCCGTCCCTCTCAGTAGTAATTATTATCCCAGTAATTAAATTTATTGAATAAAGGCTGTTTTTGAATGATTACGTCAGTCTCATTGTGTTCTTTATCATTACTGAAACGGTTTTTGAACGAAGTTCCTTATCCCTTACGGGCACGTTCTGGGCCCGGGAGTGAATCCGAAAAAAACGACCAAAATCACCGTCACGCAAAATCCATCAAGAAATCTACCGATAATGGCGATAAATTGTGTAAAAGTTGACCGATTTAGTTGAAATTTGGTACACATGTTCATTTTACCAATGCCCAAGATTAGATCGTTGGACAAAGTTATCCGTCCAAGCGTTAACGCGCAACGCTCGCGTAAACGTAAGCGTCAAATTAAAAAATTGGAATTTTTGGACGAGAAAAAATTTTAACTTCATCTATTTAATGAGACAAACAACTTTTTTAAATAAAATATTTTAGTAAAACGAACACCGACACTGCTATGAAGTGATAAAGACCGCTAAATTTATTAAAGCTGATCAAAACGATTAAAATAAAGAAAACAATGTTTTTACCTATATCTTCCGTTCTAACGTAACGATTTTAATGAAACGTAGTATACATCACATATAGTACAATCGAAACAAGCATGTAAAATTTCAACCTGATACAAACAAAAGTTGTTGTTATTTAATGATTTATATTTTTTATTTTAATATTTAATTGGATCAATTTGCCGTCGGCGATTGAGGGGACAGTTCTTTTTTGTTCTACAGCCATCTGCTTTAACTATAAATTTATCATTAACTTTTTTCTCAATATACAATACATTATTCATTGAAAGACGCTCACTTCAAAGATAATAAAAAGCTTTTCATTTAATTTTGCCTTAACTCCGCTAGTAAAAATAGTTAGTTACTTTTAATTTTGTCTCTTTTCTAACTCCACCGTGTATAAGTAGTTATTACTGTGATTTATAATTTATATTTAATGAAAAGCGTAAGGAACTTCGTTCCTACCGGATGTCCTACGAGGCCACACGTATTTTTTTGGTTTTTACTAGTCTTATATTAACTATGCTTGGTAAGTTTCATCACATTACTCTAATGTTGAACCACTTCCCGTCTTTCAATTCTTCCCAAATTTTGCACATGGAAACAATTTAGGTATATAATACAGAAGAAAAAAAATGTATTTTTATATTAAATATTATTGATTGATTCAGTTTCAGTTTACACCACTGGTTTTGTAATATAATGTAACAGTTTAATAATATTTGTTGCAGAGATTCGAGCTAGAAGATCTGAAGACTTAGTGGTTAAGCCTAATTCATATAAAGGCAGTAAGTATACAGACCAATAGGTGACAAATGTTTCAGATACCTCAAAAATGAAAGGGCCTATCAAGAACATACGCACACACCCACTTTGAGATTTATGTGTATTGATTCTTTCATAGAATGTGTGTTGATCATAGAAGAATTTGTTTAACAAATTTATTTTTATTATCATTATTTTATTGGGGGATATTATGCCACACTAATATATTAATTTAATTACTTATAATCGCGTCCAAACCGCGAGTAAACCGCGTCTAACTACTTTGTCTAATAAATGAAGCATGAAGCTCAAAAAATGGCAAAACCCTGTAAATCCCACACATGACTTCCATGAAATGTTGTGGTGACAATGCGTGAGCAAGAGAGAACTCAGTATAAACTTCATCGTTAAACCGTTTGTAAACCACCGGTGAACCGCTTCTAAACCGCTTGTAAACCGCGTGTCAACCACGTCTCTAAGACTCTGAAGTAAAAGATGTTTCATCGAATTATCCTACTTAAAATTTTGATTGCTCTCAAAAAAGGTAGAATTTTTAGATACTACTGAAGAATTTGAACAGAATAAAGAACAAGTAGAACCAATTATTTCTAATTCAGTTCTAACGAAGAACTAAATGAAGTTACTCGACCAAGGTCTGGTAGAGAAGTGCGGAAGCTTGCATACATTGATGATTATGAAATTTATTCAGCTTCTGTACTATTAATACAAAATAAAAGAATGGAATGTAGCTATCTAAAATTAATTAGACTCTCAAATAAAACTAGGTACCTGGACTCCAGCTGAGTTACCTCCAGAAAAAACACCTACAAGATTCAGGTGGGTTTTCAGAACAAAAGAAGATGGAACTAAGAAGGCAAGGCTAGTTGCAAAGGGTTTTATTTTTAAGAAAAGATCCTTTAAGAAATATGTATTCTCCGGTAGCAAGGATGTGTACAATTAGAACTCCGTTAGTTCGTACATTCCTGGAAAATTGCTATTTTCGTCAGTTGGATGTGCCAACTGCATTTCTAAATGGAGGAATTGAATCTGAAGTGTATATTACAGTACCTGATGGTTTAAAAGTCAAAAAGAACGTAGAAACTTTAAAATTAAAAAGAGCACTCTATGGTCTTAGAGAAAGCCCAAAATGCTGGAACAATAAATTTAATGAAATTATGGTGAAATTAGGGTTCAAAAGACCTCAATCTGATTTTTGTCTGTATTATAAAAGTAATGATTGTTTAGTAGTTTTTGTAGATGATTTATTGATAACAGGCAAAACTAATGAAATAGAATCTCTAATTAAAGGCTTAAAACAATAAGGTTTTGAAATGAGGGAAAGGTGCTTTTTCCGATGCTGATAACAGTGGATCGATAATTCTACAAAAAAAACCACCTTTACTTTTAATTCTTTGTTATGCCGATGAGCGCTGTTTATTTTAATTTATTATTTTATTTAATTATTATTTTAGTTTATTTTAATGAATTAAATTTAATTCTAAACCGCTTGTAAACCGCGTATAAACTGCTGTAAACCACCTGGTTATTGAACTACACATCTTTCATGAGGTGTTGCTATCATACATTGGAGAAAAACACAGTCGAGGGTCTGTCGATAATTTTTATTAAAGTAGTAAGTAAGAGCCTGCTTATAAACCTGTCCTAAACTATTCCCTAAAACTATCCGTGATACGGCGTAAAGGATGATGCAAATATACCATTTGTGTGTTTTTCTTTCTCTTTCTTCGTGGAAACACAGGCTATTCCTAAATCCGGCCCTGATGAGTTCTATGTTCCGAGAGTAAGTTCGTTCATGGTAGATGTTACTTATGGTTTTACCGATTCTTTTGATTAACAGAGTTTAAATTTCTGACCAGATTGTAAGCCTGGAGACACTTGGAAAGATCAGGATTGTAACAGATGTAGATGCGACGATATTCACTCCACCGTACAAGCAGGTTGCACGAGGAGAAAATGTCCTGGAGGAGAAAAACTAACCCCGACACTAGGATGGGAAAACATGTTCAACATAGATGAGCAACATGGACGCAAGAAGAGATCTCAAGATTACAGTATAGTCAAGGATGACTCTTATAATTTCAGTAAGTAACGTGTTAGTAAGGATAACCATTATTTGTAATACCCAGTCCATCTCAGCACTGCAAACAGATTGTGATAGTGCGGTAACGTCCCGATAAATACTACATCTTTCCTGACAAGAGAACCTTGCGTGATGGTTACTTTATTGTTATAGTTATACTCTATATCTATTATTCAAACATTTTTTGACATCTTTAAATTACCTAATTGCACCCTGCAATCACGAATTTAGCGTAAAAACTGGCTCAAATAAAATATTGTTTCGATAGCTGGAATCCAAGAAATCAAGATTCCTCTGTAGAAACAGAATTGAATCCCAAATATATCCCACAATTAGCATGTTTAATCAACAAATCACTTTTAAATCACGTAATGAACAAATAGGAGAGATATGTATTCATGAAAAGTCTTATCTTTTATATAATCGAGTAGTGTCCCGACGGCATATGCGCCATAAGCTGGAACTGAACCAGTGACCTCCTGTGCGTCAGGCGAAAACGCTACCTCGACGCCATTCCATTGTATTGAAACTCCATGCATAAAAATTATTATAACTAGCTCTTTTTTTAACCATATTTATTCTGCCCGTTGCCACGGGCTTAACGGCTAGTTAGTAAATAAAATAAATAAATAAAGTTGCCGTTGACTCCTTGAACCTTTCCTTTTAGAAGTTAATAATAGATTCGTAATTAAATTTAGATTCGTTTTTACGAACAAAACTATTTAGTCATTTTATTTAATAGCTTGGCCTACATAATAATTCAGTATTAGGACATTATCTTCAGTTAATCCCTTAAATTTCTAAAATTCTTTTTCTTATTGGGCTTTAGATCATGGGGGATGATCATTAAAAAATCATTTGTATTTTTTTTTTTAAATTTAATTAGTGCATACTTTTGCCCACACCTGGGCGTCATCAGGCATAAAATAATAATAAAGCTAGAATAGTATTCCATAAAAGTTTTTTATTATTAAGGCTTTGCTATTCATTTAATATTTTTTAATTGTACCATTTTACGTTAGTAGCCAGGGCCGTGGAGACTAACGTGGACACAAATCTGGGTTATATATAGAAATAACAAGGGTGAATGAAAAGTTAGTGAACTCTAGTTTAGAGGGGAAATGTAGTTTCATATTATAAATGATATAGTTTGAGTTTGATATAATAATTAAATTCAGCTGTTTGAAGAATGGTGAATAGATGGGATGTGTGACAGGTTAATCAACTGTCTATTGTCAAAAAGTTAATAACCATAAACTTTTTGAGAATAGACGGTTGATTAACCTGTACCAAGCTCTAACTCTAAACCTAGAGTTAGAGCTTGGTACCAGCTGTGATGATGGGACTTACCTGGGTACCAGTGTTAGTTCCAGAACAATCAAAACCTTCTGGATACCAGAAAGAAATCCATACTGAATTTATCCATACTTGGATGGTAAAGATTGTTAAGAATATAAAAAAATATATTCTAATGTAGTAATCCAATATGACCACCCAGAAGGGTGCACATAAACTCTCCTTTATCTCTTCCACAATTTTATCTAAAAGGTCCACAGTTACCAATCCAGCCAGATTTGCCAACAGAGCTGAGTGGTCCAAGGGCTCAAGCAAATAGCTTGAAGGTCCTCCTTAGATCTTGTCAGGGCATTCCAAGAAAGAACCATAGCTGGTATTCTGGAAGATGTAGGATGTAGAATGTAGGTAGGCAGTTGAAGAAGCAGAAGTTAAAAAGTCTCATATAGCACTAAGTGAAAAAGTGTCATATTGCTAATGCAGTATTCTATAAAACTTACTATTATTGATATTTTGTTTTTCATTTAATCTTCTGTTAACCGATCCATTTCACCTTAGATTGCAGGCTGGGAGATTCGTGGACTAGTAGAGACTGCAATTTTTGTACCTGCCATAAAATTGGTGCTGCATGTCTGGCAAATATTTGTCCTGGCGGCAAAAGACTGACTCCAACTCCTGGCTGGGAAAATATGTATAACATAAATTAGGAGGATGCTCAGAAAAAAGTGAAAAGAAGATCTCGTAGTCACAAATAATTTTTGAAAATGAGATTTGATGTGTGACATTTTATCAATAAGAATAAATAATTAGTTGTAAATACATACGAATGTTTAATTATTGTATACAAACCAAGATTATATAAGTAATAAACTATATGCTCCTACACTGCCTACCTTTTTTACCATTAATATTGCGTGACGTTGTTGTGTACTTTAGTTGAGTTAAATATTGGCCGTAGAGAAACAGAAGGATTGTTTATATTGTCATATTCTTGTCCTGTTTTGTTATTAATCCATCATGCCTGGGAATTGCAATTGAAATTTGATTTCTTCTGATCTGCATATGGTGAGTAAATAAACCCTGTACATTATGCAGGGTTTATTTAGATAGATACCCTTAAAGATAACCTAAGATTTTTTACCTATACTAGGTTGTCAGCTAACGCACTCAATAAAATCAACACACTTAACCACTGTTGATAAACATACCCTACACATAAATTTGTATTTACTAAGAGTAAAGTTTAGTCAAGATAAACATAATCTCTTCGTACTTATTAAATATAAAGTAAGGTTTAGTCTTGGTAAAAATACCCTCTACATTATTGAATGATCGTACTAAGTACTTGATTGAAGAGATTTGGATTTGAAAAGTTTGTTTGTCTCATGATTGTCTCATGGCGTAAACATTGATTGATTTGTACGAAATTCATCACACAGGTACATCTCAGCATTTGTAAGAACTAGTTTTTGGAAATTTTACACCAAATAATTTTAAGATTGCGGCCAATATGTCGGACTACTAAACAAAACGTTACTAAGAAGCATGACGTTTTATAGGTCTTAAAGAGTATGAAAATAATATGCAACTATTACTAACAACTTTTCCATACAAAACCTCCATTTTGAAAACAAACATGGCCGACGTGTGGGTTTGGAAAATAAATTAATTTCTCATAAAGCATGCAACTTACGATTTTAAAGCTTCTTTTAGGTAGATTATGAATATGTAAGTTTCTGTGATATCCTATGACATTAGAATGACCTATACATTATAAATACTCAAGTTTATATTTCAAATTAATTTATAAATATACTTTACTTCTCTTAGTACGTTCTACAATAAAACTTAGATTTCATTATTACAGAGGACATTACAAGTAGCTCTGCGGACAAGTCAAACACCAAAAGGTTTTGATTCACAGTAAAAAATAGTATGCCAAGACAAAGAGGTGGAAGAAAAGGGAGGAGAGGGAGAGCCATAAGTAGTTTTAGTAGTTTAATTCAAGTCTCACGACCAATTATATGACGTCCTACAGAAGAGAAGATTATACAATTTCGATTCCCTCAATTATACCCAGCCGGGGAAGAATGGAAATATTATATTTAAGACTAGAAAACGAACTATCGCATGGATTTATAGATGACAGAAATGAAAAACTGTAGGAGAAACTCCTTGTAGCTCGTGTTATACAACTAGGGTTTAAAATTCTAGTAGATAATTTTCGACCTAGATCTGTCACTGAAGCAACCTATTTAGAACTTATAGCTGTTTTACATAATTATTATACTCCAGGTACTTGTGTCTTGGCAGAGCGGCTGACATTCTCTACTTACACTCGTAGAGCAAATGAGAATATTATTCAATTCTTAACTAACCTCAGAGCAGCAGCAAGTAAATGCTAATTTGGCAATACTTTGGAGACCAACAAGACATCGGATTCAATGAATAATCGTGGCAAGAAGAAGTGATGAAGTAACATCCGAGTAACACATTTACCTTACAAGATGGGGAAAGGTTACTATTAGTCTTAGAACAAACAAAGTTGCAACAATAACTAACCTCAGAGCAGCAGCAAGTAAATGCTAATTTGGCAATACTTTGGAGACCAACAAGACATCGGATTCAATGAATAATCGTGGCAAGAAGAAGTGATGAAGTAACATCCGAGTAACACATTTACCTTACAAGATGGGGAAAGGTTACTATTAGTCTTAGAACAAACAAAGTTGCAACAAATTAGAATAAAAAGTTTAACATTAGACAGGAGAGGTAATACATTAGAGAGCGGTGATACTTATAAAGTTGGAGTTCCTAGCTCAATTACATCTAAAGGTAAACCAGATCGCAAATTACTTGAATTAAAAAGAGGACGGGATTGCCTACTGTTTAGTAATTAATTTCATCGAGGAAAAGACAAATGTCCTGCTTTAGACCAAACCTGTTTAGCTTGGTTTTCCAAAAATCATTTTGCCAGAGCCTGCATTAAAACAAGCAGAGCAATCATTTTAAACGACAAAAAACTACCAACTCGGAACGTATCTGTAAACGAACATGGACACTCTGATGATTCAGATCCCGAGAGCCAACACCATATTAACGTGATTTCGAAAGGAATGCTTGACGTTTCATTATATGGACATTCTGTTGAAATGCTCTTTGACCCAGGAGAGTGTCAATCAGTCATAAGTAAGAAATTGTGGAAACATATTAGAACTCCAAAGCTGAAACCAACAAATAGTCTCACTGCCTATATAGATTTAGAAACACCTACATTAGGGAAAACAATTATCACTTTAAAAGCATTTGGAAAACAAAAACAGCTACCAGTTTATGTTGTTAAGGCGTAAGAAGTTCCATTATTTGGGTTTTCATTGACTCTTGCATTCAACCTACCACCAGGGTTACGGGTGTGTACTGATTCAGCTCATAACAAACCGAAGAAAACAATTTCTAGAGTCATTCCAGAACTTACAAAATTTATGAGAGACTTTCAGGACTTATTTTGATGGCCTTGGGACAATTTGAGAACACAAAGCAAAGATCCATACGAGGAGTGATGCTGTCCCAAAGATTTTCAAGCCACGTCCTGTGTCTTTTGCATTAAAAAACCAGTTTGAGGCAGAATTGAAAAGATTAGTGGACTTACTAGTAACTACACCTATTGAATGGGCATCACCGATTGTAATAGCACCCAAACCAAACAATGAAATAAGAGTTTGTGAGAATTTCAAGGTTATGTTCAATCCATATTTTATCGTTGACAGATATCCGTTACCAAGGTTTGAAGATATGCTCTGAAGAAAACTCTCTAGTGGGTAAGAATTGACTAACTGGAAGTTGATGGCAGCTGTAAGAAATATTTTGTCCTATCAACGCATATAGGTTACTTTGTGTTTAGACGGTTACCTTTTGGCGCGTCTTCAGCCCCGGCAATCTTTCAGCGCATTATGGATGTGATATTATCAGGTACGGACGGAGTTGCTTGTTATTTAGATGACATCGTAATAAATGGGAGAACAAGAGAACAACACAAAAACCTAGAGGAAATACTACTCAGACTGCATCGATGGGGCAATGCGTATCAAAGAGGAAAATTGTAGGTGGATTGAAGAAAGTATAACGTACCTTGGCCAAAAACTTAACAAAACAGGGATAAGTCCAACAGACGAACATTTAACAGCAATTAATAAAATGGCGGATCCCAAGAATCAAAAAGAGTTAAGGGCATTTTTACAGTTTGTTTTTAAACGCGGCTGTCAAATCTCGCGAGCGAAAAAAAAAAACTAAGTGTGAAAGATATTCATTGTAGCAAGAACATTAATTCAGTGCAAACTCAGTACAGGAAGCATAGCGGATACGAGTCCAAATTATTGATTCGGCGGACATTATATATATTTTCCGGACTAAGCAACTTGAGAGGTAAGAGCAATTCAACACCATTCACGTATTCCGCAAACGACGATGATCGAAACAGATCCCCCCTCGGAGGGGGATCCAAATATAGAATATTCAACGATTAAGACAGGGAAAAGCCCAAATCAAGACCAATCCCGTATAGAAAGATTCAAGAGTAATGATTTAGGACCATTTTATGTATTTACTAGCTGGATACCCGTGCTTCGCTACGGAGTGTTTTTATGTTTGATAAGTTTATAAACTACCAGGAAAGCATACAAATTATTTTACTATGCGAGAATATCTAGATTCTATCCCTACTACTTATATCCCCCTCCTCTTTGATAAGATAATTTGCAAATATCCTAATTTTACCCCCCTCCTAAATGAAAATATGACAAAACTGTACATAACAACAATTACTGTACTCTTAGGCCCAATGCACACAGAAGAGGCGAGAGGCGGGGCGTGCGCCACGCCGCGCCTGCACCTCGCCCGCGCCTCCGCCTCTCGCCTCTTCTGTGTGCATTGGGCCATAAGATTATATGGGGGAGGCGTGATTTACGCCGCGCCTGCACCTCGCCCACGCCGCGCCTCCGCCTTTCGCCTCTTCTGTGTGCATTGGGCCTTAAAGAGCATTTCAACGATATGCATCATGAAGATGAAGGGTATTCATTACTTGTAGCCAGTACATATTTGAACCAAAATTTATAGTTCGAAAATTCGTGTAAACAGTTACCTTCCCCTTGCTTTGAAGGTCAAGTGTGCACATTTTCATCGAGATCGGACTAAAACTGTAGATTTGTATAAAAGACTATACATATGTACACACATAATGTTGACTTTTATATATATAGAGACATAGATATAAATTTCCATTTTAACTCTCCCTCTTCTAAATGAAAGTAAGATAAAACTATACTTAAGAACAATTACTTTTCTCTTAAACAGCTTTTCAACGATTTGTATCATGAAGGGTATCCATTACTTTGTCATTTGTACCC
>KZ652521.1:2057-14827 GCA_001010745.2 Gerris buenoi | reverse complement strand
TCTAAATTTCAAGGTTCTAGTACAATTGGTTCCGGAGATATCGTCTTGTCGAATTGTATATAAATGGCCGCCATCTTGAATCAAGATGGCGGATTTTTAAAATATTTCTTAGCGAGCACCTAGGAGGTAAGAGGAACACACCAACAAAATTTCATGGTCGTAGGTCCAGTGGTTTAAGAGATATCGTGATGTGTCAGTGAGTGGTATTTGGATTTTATACATATGTATAGATAGAGAAATCAAATTGTGACAGTTTGGAAAACAAAGGAGTGGGGAGAATGCACAAAATGAAAATAGGCAAACTTTTACACGACAACCGTTCAACAATAAAAAATGAAATTGTCAAAATCACCAAATTGGGTATAAGTAGGATAAAAGTCGAGCTCAAATCTCCGGACAGCGCTAACATTCTATTAACATCTACTGTACTAAAACAATTAGATTTTAAAGCTTATATACCAAGATTCTTTCTACACAGAACTGGTATAATTCGCAGCGTAGACACTTCGGTAAATGAAGAAGATATTAAGGCCTCTTTTTTAAACTGCTTTGGGCAACAATATCAGATAACGGATGTAAAACGAATGAGTCGCAAAGGAGTCACAGTCTCGGAATTGAAAATAAAGACAAAACCGAAATTTTGTACCAATATGTGTCCACCCAATTTGTCAAGTTTACTGTCCGATGCCAGCAACTTCCCCCATATATCGATATATTTAGTTTCAGATGCAAAATAAGTATATTCGTGCCTAGAGTAGTTCTTTGCAGTAACTGCTTTAGATACGGACATTACAAAGACCAATGCAAAAGCAAACCGAGATGTGCTAAATGTGGAGAAACATCCCACGGTACAAGTACCTGCGATGTAACGATAACCTCATGCATGCAATGTCGGAAAGATCATTTGGTAACCGAGATGAATAAATGCCCGGAATACTCAAAACAGACATCCATTAAAACATTAATGGCGAATAATAATATATCCTACGCTGTGGCAAGAAAACAGTATAATGGCCAGTCTTTTGCCGCACCCTTAAGATCACCTAATATAAATGACACCACCAATTTCCCTACATTACCTCAAAATTTCCGAAACGAAAAAACAATCCCACTGACTCAGTGACATCACATAAATATAATGAACGGCCCTCAAAAAGAGCGAGGATATTTTCCCCTGCAAACAAGAGAAAAGAAACTGAAGATCATTCACATCTACTCTTTGATTTCAATAAAGAGAATCCCAAAAGGCCGGGAGGTATTATTGAGGACCGTAATACGTCAAATAATATAAGAAAAGTTGAAGATAAAAGCAAACCAGATAAGCATGACGTCAAAGGCAATAAACAAGATACTATAGACCGCACGCTCCGCAGTTAGCAACAAAGGAAGCTTAGAACACGCCCTTTTAAAGTACAATATAGATGTTGCACTAATATCTGAAACCTGGTTTAAACCTAAAAATAGTAATAGATACCCTGGCTACAACATAATAAGACACGACCGCGCAGACGGATATGCTGGTTCGGCAACATTTACGCCTATTGTAAACATACCTCAAATAAACCAAGTAATGTGCACCGCAATAAAACTCCACATATTAATGTGGTCTCTTTGATTACAAAGAGTTATAACTTATAACGATTGTCTCGTTGTACTCAGAACCAGGAAACGATGTACCTACAACGAATTGGAACAACTTATTCCAACACTTCCAAGGTCCGCTACTAATAGGAGGCGATTTCAACAGCCACAACCAAGCATGGGGCTGGCGCTTATATCGATAGATTCAGGGAAAAACTAATGGAAGCAACGCACGATTCAAATTTAGTATACCTGAACGACGGATCTCCAACACTGGTAAAAAACTTAAATCATATTAACAATTCAGCAGTCGATGTAACCATATGCTCACCATATTTGGCAGGACTCTTTAGCTGGGAGGTATGCGACGATCCCATGGGCTCAAACCATCTGCCTATACTCATAAAAACCAATATCAAATATCAAGAACGTTACAGACCTGCAAGATAGATCATAAAGGAAGCTGACTGGGAAGAGTACAATCACCATATAACATCAAAATTCGAAGATGTGAGTGAAAATATTAGCTACGATCAATTAATTTGTATAATAAATGACACCTCCGGGAAGTCAATACCTTTGCGAAGGGCGGGTACGTTTAAGACAAAGCGACATCAACCTGTCTATTGGTGGACAAAAGAATGCAAGGCAATTAAAAAAAGACAAGAGACGTATGACATATACAAATTGAACCCATCTTTTGAAAATTTTATGAAGTACAAAAACCAAGACTGCAAGGCAAAAAAAAATCTTTAAAAAAACTAAGAAAGAAGCTTGGAAATCCTTTTGTACAAATTTAGACAACAAGACCTCTTCGACAACTGTCTGGAAAACGTTCAGAGCTCTAAAGAATCATAATAGCGGTAATACGCACAAACCAGTGGTGCCAGGTGAATGGGTCGGCGATTTTCTATGTAAATTAACTCCTAAATATCTAACTCTAACTCCATTAAATCGGTAAACTATTCATAACGACACCAACGATAACGAACTTCTGCGACTTTTTGATATAAAGGAATTGTCAATGACACTAAATAAAAACGCTAACACGGCCCCTGGATTAGACAATATGCATTACCCTTTGCTGTATAATTTACCTTTTATTGCGAAAAATGTACTAATAAAACTATTTACAAAAATATTTCTCGGAGAAAAAGAAGTGCCCCAAGACTGGCTCAAAGATAAAGTTATACCGATTCCCAAAGCCGAAAAAAAAATCGGAAAAGCCTGACGGATATAGACCAATTGTACTTGGGTACTGTGTCAGGAAAACAGCGATTAATTGTGAACCGATTGGACAGGTGGCTGGAAAAAAACAACATTCTATCCGACTCACAATATGGATTCCGTAAAGGTCGGTCGGTACTCATGCCCAAGCCAATTTGCTTGCCGAGATTTACAAAACATTTTCTGAAGGTAAAATTCTATGAAAAATCTACGGGCCAAGAGGGTCGTTCATAGGAGTACCTCAAGGAATAGCGTCAGGAAAACATTATGCAATATACAATGCATAAAACAGTTACAATGCATAAAACAGTAATGCATAAAAACAATATACAATGCAATAAAACAGTTTGCAATATACAAACGTGATTTAGAAAAGATATGCAACATAGATACAAAGATTATCCAGTATGCAGACGTTGTCTTTATTTCAGCAGCTGGTAAGACACTACCTAAAGCTAATGAGGAATTAAATAAATCTTTCGTTAATATAATCGCATGGACAAGGGAAACAGGACGTATGAAATTGACTGCAAACACTCGACATATTCCGCGGATAGCCATACAAGCACTAAAGTCGATCAAAATTGACAATGACAATAACACCTGGTCATATGCTATATTCACGGATAGTCAAAGTTCCATAAAAGCGCTGGAGAGCAACAAAAATTGTAAACCCAACAACTATCTAATTCATGAGGTAATAAAAATAAACCACGACATCACTACGATGGGGAACGTTTTTCTGGCTCAAAGGTCATATTGGAATAATTGGGAATGAAATGGCAGACACCCTGGCGAGAGGAGAAGCTGAAGAATCAATTGATTTGGACATGAAAATCACTTCCAACGACGCGATGCTGAGTGCAAAGAAGACCATAGAAAGAGTGTGGAAAGAAGAAATAGAAAACAACGCTAAAGCACACTGGTATTGCTGAGTAGAAAATTATATTGGCTCTAAACCATGGTATGTCAATCAACGCAATAAAACATTGATACCCACAATCATGCTTGAGAAGTAACCACGGAATCTGTCCCAAATATTTACACATGGTCAAAAGGGCAGAGACCAATCGGTGTCTAACGTGTAACGAGCTGGGAGACCTGGAGCACATTATCATGCTGTGTAAACAATTTGAGGATAATAGAAAACTACTTTTTGACAACATACTAAAAATTATAACGAGACCCAGACTACAAATATCTCCTCCGGAGCAAAAGGTTAAGAGTATACGAAGAATTATCTGCATTTTTGAGAAAAGAAAAAAATTAAAATTTAATATTGTTAACAAATAAGACAATTATGGTTGTATGGTGTAAAGCCAATACTAAATAATGACAAAAAAGGCCATTTTTAGGAAGTGTCAACTATTACTGTAGGTTTGTACCTCATCTGCAAGCATGCATTTACCTGGCAAGTCATATGCACTAGCAGATGTTCTCTCCAGGTTGCCTATCCTAGGATTAATAAAATAATCCTACCGCGGGTTTCCGCAAGCCGAGCGAATTTCCGTTGGAAATTTGTAGTATTTGTATAATCTTAGTAGTTTGAAAGAAGTTTAAACTGCTCAACAATTATACTACAAATTTCCAATGGAAATTCGCTCGGCTTGCGGATACCCGCGGTAGGATTTATTTTAGATTGAGGACCCCAAAAAATATAAGAAGCGATACCTCATTTGANTTAGGGTAAGTGTCCATCTGAGACTAAATCTCGAGAGCTAGTCTCGAGATTAGTCTCAGAACCTTATCCACTTGAGAGCAACATCAGCCTCTCTAGAGTCTCGGAGAGTCGGCGAGTCTCCGAGACTAGTCTCAGCCCCATGTCCACTAGCGATTTTAATCTCGAGAGCGAGTCTCGATACTAAAAAGTCTCAGATGGACACTTACCCTTAGTATTTTATCATAAACAATTTTTTTTAGAATAACCTTGTATAGGCCAGACAATTATAAAATAAGATCTTATTGATCAAAACAGTCGTTAAGAATTAAAAAAAAAAAACTTGTTACTTCTAATATTTAATTTTTACATTTATTTCATTTAGATGTACCAAAATGCCAGAGAAGAAGTCATATAGTCAAGGAGACAATCAAATTAAACAATGCATGAGAAATATTAGTGACCACAGGATACTAAAGAGCTTAAAACCAATAATATAGCCTCTATTAATAACAATGAACATTTAAATAAGGAACCTATAAGACAACCGTTAGTATTTTATTATAAAAAAAACATTTTAGAATAACCCTGTATAGGCCAGACAATTATATGATAAGATCTTATTGATCAAAACAGTCGTGAAGAATTTTAATAAAAACTTGTTACTTCTAATATTAAAAACCTATAAGTCAACAGTTAGTATTTATCATAAAGAACTTTTTACAATAACCCGGCATAGGCCAAACGACTATAGAGAAAATATTTTTTTTTATTTATCAAAACAGTCGTGAATATTTTTAATATAACTTATTACTCCTTATATCTAATATTTGTTTTTATTTCATTTAGATGTAGAAAAATGCCAGTCTCTAAAAAGAAGTCGTATAATCAAAGAAAAACTCAAATTAAACAATGCGTGAGAAATATGAGAGAGTCACAGGATAATAAAGAGCTTGAAGCCAATACAGCCTCTATTAATAACAATGAAAAATTAAATAATGAACGTTTAAGAAAGAAGTTAGTATTTTCTAAATTCTATGTAGATCCCGAATTTAGAAAACGACACGTTCAGCGCCAGAGTACACGTCAGTTAAATAAATTAGTTAATGAAAAGGAACGAGCTCTACATAATAAAGCCAATTCTCTAAGCTAACAGAAAAGATTAGAGGAAAAAAAATTCGCCAAGAGCATAATATGAAACAAGCAGCGCGCCAGAGGGGAAGATTACTGGATGAAGAAAAAAGACATGAGCATAATGCAAAGCAAGCAGCGTGCCAGAAGGAAAGATTACTGGATGAAGAAAAAAGACATGAGCATAATGCAAAGCAAGCAGCATCCTAAAAATAGAGATATTAATTTAGATCGACTAAAGAAGAGTCAATGGAAGCGATTAGGAACTGTTATTGATATAAATGCTTTAACGTCGTCAATTCCTGACGCTTTCACTAGTACTGAAGAAAATTAAGTGAATGAGCCACTAGATAATATGGAGGTAATTTTTGGTCGGAGTTATCAAAACGAACAAAATCAAGTCAGTGAAATTAATGATAATGAGTTGGATATTGTTACCAATAGAGCAATTCATAACCAAAATTGTTTGACTAATTATCACCAGAGACGAGAGAGAATTATTTCAAATAAAAGAGAAAAACTGTTCAATCGATATAGAGCTGAAATCAAGGATGGATCAACACACGAGTGCGTGTCTTGTATTAGATTATTTTTTCTCAGCTCTCTTACATATTGCACTGTAGAAATGTTGATTGCTAAAATAATAATTTAGATTTAATCTTTATTAAACACTGCTGTCCAAAAATGATCGATAATTTAACAGTAGGCAACCTTTGTTCTGCTTGTAAATAGAGCTTGGAGAATTTTGAAAGTCCGAGATTTTCACTTTGCCATGTAGAGTTATAATTTCCAGCAGTGGCAGAAGAACTGAAAGGTCTAACAGCATTAGGAGAGAGGTTTGTCGCTCCTAGGTCTGAATTCATAAGTTTGATTGGAGTTCAGGGTCTAATGAAGTCTACTGGAAGGATAGTAAATGAGCCAACAGATCTTCAAAGTAACGTTGATGTCTTACCACATTTGCCACACAGGACGCAAGTAGTTGCTGTAGCGTTTAAGAAAAAAAGAAATTATAAAAGTAATGTTTTGTTCGAAACTGTAAATCCAGATTCTGTTAGGAGAGCATTAATGAAGTTAGATGGCTGTCCAGTATACAAGAAAGCTGGAGTTAAAATTGATCTAAACAGAATTAGAGAGATTGAGGCATATTTAGAAGAGTCCCCTCTAGATGATAATAATGAGATGGAAATTGATGACCCTGGTTACAATTCAGACGACTCAGACACTGAGCCCATTAATATTCCAGCAGAGCATACTTTACTTATGCAGTCAGAAGCCATTGTTTTTGCACCCGGAGAAAATTTCAATCCCATATCTCTTTTTTATGACACTGACGCCGAATCCATGAGTTTAATTAAGATATATGGTGGAGAAATAAAAATGTACCCAAGTCACATGTCTTATCAAGAGATAGCTAAGTCCGAGGTAGAACGATCAGATAGAAGAGTTTCGCAATCACTAGAAAAACTGTTTTTTACTGCCACATACTTGAGGCTTCAAAAAATTAGCAAATGCGTAGCTTTTTTTATGAGGAGATGCAAAGGACCAGCGTCTGTAACTGCTCGAGAAATACTTTCAAATGCATTTATGGCTTCTTTAGTTAAAGACGACTTTGGTTATAAATTGTTTAGTGCCGACCGTGGTTCCCCGTCATTTTTTGAGAAGAAGAAAAAAGATTTGTTTGCTATGATCAGGCAACTTGGGCCACCGGCGTTTTTCCTAACTCTTTCTCCAGCTGAAACTAAATGGCCAGAATTGATTGTCATATTAAAGAAATTAGTAGATAATGTGGCAATCACTGAAGAACAAGCTATGAATATGGACTATCAGGAATTAAAATGACTAATTACGTGTGCAAGATACTTTGAATACAGAATAAGAAAGCTTTTTGGAGTTTTAAAGCAAAAAGATAGTGTATTTAGAGAGTTTTTATATCAGGACAGTTATGAAAGGGTAGAGTTTCAGCAAAGAGGAAGTCCTCATGTGCACTCCTTAATTTGGTTGAAGGGAGCCCCAACTTATACAGAAAGTGATGAACAAGCTAAAGAGAAATGCGAAGAATTTATAGACAGATTCATAACATGCGCTAGTGACAATCTAAGCTTGATAAATTCAGATTTATTGGCGCTGCAAAGGCACAGACATACATTTACCTGCTACAAGAAAAGAGGAGAGAAAATATGTCGCTTTGGTTATCCACATTTTCCAATGAAGAATACAAAAATACTCGAACCACTTCAGGACACAGTCAATGCTCATGACCTTAAGAAGCTTCAGGAAAAGCACAGTGACATAAAAGCTTATTTGGTCGAATTATCAAGGAACAATTTAGGAGCATCAACAACAATAGAGGATATTCTACAACGCAATGATTTAACTTATGATGAATATATAAAAGTTATCAAAAGTTGTCTGAAACGACCAACGGTGTTGTTAAAACGATCGCCAGCTGATATACTTATAAACGGATACAACACAGAGATCTTATTATTACATAGAGCTAATATGGATTTACAATTTATTACTGATGTTTATTCTTGTGCAGTTTATATTTTAAATTACATAAATAAATCTAACTCTGGAATGTCAAGATTACTAAGAAAAGCCGTTGATGAAATTAAAGAGGGTAATTTAGGTTTGAAGGAAAAATTAAGATTTATGGCCAATAAGTTTTTAAACGCAAGTGAATTTTCTGTCCAGGAGGCTGTATATTATATTTTAGGTATGCCATTATCAAAGTGTAGCAGATCTGCTGTTTTTATCAGCACAGGTCCTCCAGAGAGTCGAATTTTAATTTTAAAGACTATGCAAGAATTATTAAAACTACCAGAATCGTCGACAAATATTTACAAATCAAACATTTTAGATCATTACTCTAATCGACCAGATGAATTAGAAAACGTATGTTTGGCTGAATTCGCATCGTACTATGAATATTCCAGTGGAAAGAAGAGTAACTCAAGAGCGTCTCTTACAAATAACAATGACATACTATAATTTAACGAAGAAGCATCAGATGTAGATGACCCGGATTACAATCCGGCATCTGATCAACCAGGAAAGAATAAATGCTTTGTGCTAAAAAATGAATCCGGAGTTGTAAGAAAACGTCAATAAGCTAAAATAATAAGATATAGAAGATATAATATTGAGCAGGATGAAACAAATTATTATAGGGAACAACTTATGCTTTTTTTACCGTGGAGAAATGAAAAAAATGAGCTAATAGAGATTAATCACAAATTGAAATTTAAATCAAATAACGAACCATTACTTCACAACAGAAAACAATTTATTTTTGGTGATACTGGTACCGATTTTAGTAATGACATTATTGATCAGGCAATTAAGGAATACGAAACTAACAATAAAGAAAACGAACATGATCTTCCGATCGAAAGACTTAGAGAACATACTGACCAAGAAGAATTAAACAACGATGGCAATATATTTGTTGATATGGGGTTAGTAATTAACAAGGATACCACAGATAATACGAGTATAACATTTCTTATTCCACAGATGTTGTATGATAACTTTTATAACAACTTGTTAAGATCATTGAATGAAAAACAAAGGAAATACTTACTACATATTCTGCATACATTCAAAACTAATCAGACGCCTGTCTACGAATGCCTTTTAGGAGGGGCAGGCGTCGGAAAGACAAGATTAGTAGAGTGTATCCAGCAAACTTTATTAAGATTTTTTAACTCTAGTGAAGAGACTAACTTAGAGACTGTCAAAATTTTACTATGCGCACCGACTGGAAAAGCGGCATTTAATATCAAAGGAGTTACTCTCCACGCTGCATTTGTCCTACCAGTCAATCAGCTATGCTCAGAAATGCCAGCACTAAGCTCTAATGTCTTAAATACACTTTGGTCAAAGCTTATCGATTTAAAATTAATAATAATTGATGAAATAAGCATGGTAGGTGCAAAATTTTTCTCCCAAATTAACTGTCGATTGCAACAGATATTCAAAAGTAATCAGATATTTGCTAACAAGTCGATTTTAATGCTAGGAGATTTCAACCAGCTTTCACCAGTAGCTGATAGGTATATTTTTCAACCTGATCCGAGAAATGTTTACTCTGAGTTAGCGGGTAATCCATTATGGGAAAAGTTCTCCTTTTACAAGTTGACAGAAATAATGAGACAGAGAGACGATGCTTCTTTTGCTGTAGCTTTAAATCATTTAGCAGATGGAACTCTTTCTGAAGAAGAAATCCAAATGTTTCAAAGCAGAGGTGTAGGAGGAGAGCCGGAGGGGACAATACGATTGTTTCGTACAAATGACGAAGTTAATGAGTTCAATGAGGAAGTATTTAAACGCAAATCTAACGT
This sequence comes from Gerris buenoi, assembly GCA_001010745.2. NCBI lineage: Eukaryota > Metazoa > Arthropoda > Insecta > Hemiptera > Gerridae > Gerris > Gerris buenoi. The sequence continues at coordinate 4,885 of KZ652521.1, read as the reverse complement.
TATCTCGCATGAAGCAATGCACACAGTAGTTGGCAATAATGTATCAAATTCACTGAGAACTTCGTTATTACATTCAGTCAAGAATTTAAAAGTTACAGCAACTTACGGATTACCTAAGTGTTTAAAATTATGTGAAGGATTGCATTATATGTTAACGAATAACATCAAATTGTCGGACGGGTTAACGAACGGCGCAATAGCTGTATTAAAATACATTGAAAAGAGAAGGATTCAAGGCGATTTTTATGTAGTTGTAAGATGGCTGTTATTTGATAACATTACAGTTGGGAAAGAAGTCAGACAAGCCAATAAGAATATAGCAATAAGTAAACACATTGATTTATCTTACACCCCTATAGACATTGTATCAAGAAACATTAGACCAAGAAAAAACACTCATGCACTTGTAATGAGAAAACAATTTCCTCTAGTGCCTGCTGAAGCCATGACAATTCACAAAAGTCAACGAGGAACGTATAGTTCAGCAGTTGTTCATTTAAAACCAGGCATGAGAAGAAATGAACTTTATGTTGCATGTAGCAGAGTTACTTCTTTATCAGGTCTTTATATAAGAGGTTGTTTTAAAGCTCCAAAAGGAACTAAAAACGAAGTGCGGCAAGTCATTTAAAATGCATTGAAGAATAATCCAGTCAAGCTATCTTTGACTTATTTACAGGACTTTCCTTATGAGTTTTCTTTAATATTTTACAATGTACAATCCTTACGAGCTCATATTGACGATTTAAAAACAGACAATTCTACGATGTCAGCGTCTGTCATTGCTTTAGTAGAAACTTGGAATTTCGCTACTGATAATTATGATCTTGATGGATATAGTGTAGTGTACCGGGCTGATATAATGAGGAACGATAGACCTTTCCCTTACGGCCTAATAGTTTATTGTAAAAATGGCATCCAAACTCAAGTTATTGTAAAATCAGAATATAACAATGAGGAAAAATGTAATAGATGTAATTTAGTACTTCTGCAAATAAATAACATCTATTATTTAATTGGCTATAAGCCACCCTCGACAAAATTTAGTGTTATAGAACCTGTAATGAAGGAAATGCTACATTCAGTATTAAATAACGGTAGTCAGATACCAGTAGTGGTTATAGGTGATTTTAACATGAATATTATTAAGAAGAACACTCCCATACAAAGGTTACTAGAGTTTTATAATTTAAAGAACCTGATTAACAATTTTCCTTCAACAAACTATTTAACACAGATAGACATTATCTTTTCTAACGTCGAGAATTTAAAAGCTTCGACTTACGAGTCCTATTACAGTTATCATAAACCTCTAGTATGCATTATTCCGAAAGCTCCTCAGATTCGAGTGTTCACTGAAATTGTAAATAATGAGCCTATGAACATTAGTGCGTTAGAAGAAAATTTAAAAAGAACACCTCTTACATCTCCTGACTATCAAGTACATAAAAAACAATGTGTTTATAACTATAGAAATGGTAAAGAAGAGAGGAATGATATTTTCATTTGAGGAATAAGATAAGGAATGAAGGAATGATATAATAATATGAGGAATGAGATTCGGAGTTATAGTGCTTCCTCTGCAATAGATTCAACGCTCGACGTGTCAATAATTAATAGCAATTTAGTTTTAACCCCTAACAGTAATGAGAATGTCGCTAGGAATCCCAGTGGGATCCCTGGACGTTTATTTAAAGGGTTTAAAAATGAAGAAAAGAATGGTGTAATGGTTTCGTGCTATGACAATTCCTCTTGTCAGAGTTTGTTTAACACTCCTTCTCTTTTACTAAATCTTCTAACTAGTCCAGAGGAAACCCCTTTAAAAAGATTAGCATCTTCATATATATCAGATGATAATAATAGTGTCTTGAGCACAGATGATCTAAGAAAATTTGTAGATGAAATGACAGGAAGAGCTCAATTTAATTTACAACAACAACAAGATGTAGAAGAATTTTTACGAACCATTTTAGAAATTACTCCTTCACTAAGCCAAATAGTATGTCATAAGACTTCTCAAAGATGCAAATGTTCAAAATGCAATTTTGAGTGGTTAGACTTTGAAAATGATAATACAACAGTTACTCTGCGGCTTATGAATGACACCATTGAACAAACGTCTTTAGAAAATCTATAAAACACAAATTATTCCCGGTGGGAACCAGAAAATTATAGAAGTTGTCGAGGTTGTGGAAGAAAAAACTGCGTTACAAGTATGAACTGTATACGTCTCAACGATACGTGTACTGCTCTTGTTGTACAACTCATAACTTGCCGTATGGATGGAAGTAAAGTACATCTTATAACAAAAAACCTGCATGAAGACCTGGTAATAGATAATATAAGATTTAAACCTACAAGTATTGTTAAACATCATGGAGAGTCATTTAATTCAGGTCACTACACTAGTATTATAAGAAGAGAAAACGATACATGGGTGAGTGCTAACGACACACGAATTACTCCAAGGGAAATACCAATAACAATCAAAGATGCTTATATTTAATGTTTAATAGAATTTAAGATTTCAATATAAATTACCATTGTTGAAATAAAAATGACACGATCAACTAATTAACTATATTACTATACTTTATACAGAATAACTAAATATGATTATTATGAAATACATTCAATTATATGTATGCATATTTTATTTATAAATCTTAATAAATAGGCATCGCGTGACTCAATCAAAGAAGCGCGCGTAATGCAAAAAAAAGTACTACATATTAAGTAGATTAAAATATCTTATCATGATAAGTAGATAGTTAGTTGGTTGACTATAATAGTGAGCCAAGAAAAAGGGCTGGGGGGGGGGGGGGGGGGGG
>KZ652520.1:175799-191205 GCA_001010745.2 Gerris buenoi | reverse complement strand
CCTCCACGTGGTGAGCTCTGGTAATTAGTTTTGATTTTATACTAATTAAAATATAAAAATTAGCTAGGAGCTGGAAAAAATGTTTAAATTTTATAGTTTTCAAGCAGTCATTTATATATGTCATATGTTATAATAAAAAATAATAAAGTTACATATTATGTTAAGGGTTTTTATTACACAATAAGCATCGTAGATCACGAAAATATACATTAATTATATATTAAAAGTAGTTTAGCACGCAAAAATGTCAAAAAACCCAGTTAAACCTGTGATTTTTCCAAATTTCAAAAATTCCTAAACTTTGAGCCCCCCTCGGGAGACCTAAGTGAAGTCCGATTTGGCTCAAATTTTTTCCTCGGGACTTTCTTCCCATATGGCAAGTTTCTGGAGGGGCGTTTTTTGAATTTTCAAAAATTTTGTTTTTTCGACCCACCCTAATACCCACACACATACATATCCAAGACTTTCATCTTTATATAGATAGATTATTCATTAAAACATACTCGCAGTGGATAAATCCTGAGTAATATACGAGTTTTTTTTGTCATTGGTTCCAAATAAACACGTACTCCGAAAAACTAAAACAATTTTTTTTTTTACCCAAGATCTAAAATCCTAAGAAGAATAACCAATGCTCCTTTCTATGTTTCCAACCTTATCCTCCACCTTAAAGTCCCATTTATCCGTGACCTAGCCTCCTCCCGATACAAAAGCTTCCATGACTCCATATCCCACCATCCTAATCCTTTAGTCCAAAACCTATCATCTCCATTAATTCCACAAAACCCTCCTCGACGCCTAAAGAGGCAGTGGCCACGTGACTTATTAAACAATTAACATAATGTAATTCGAAAAGAAGAAGAAGGAAAAAAAAACAAAACAAGATTTAGATCATTATCACAGTGTATAAAACCCAAAGAGAAGAGTAATATTGACCAATTCTATGTTCAATATTGACTAATTATGTTGGACGTAATTGAACTGATGACTGACAAATAATCAATTTTGCTAATCAAGTTTTATTTAAAATAATATATTTTGCATCTCAATTACACAACTCTCCGGCTTGCATTAATTGCATTGATTGTAGATAAAAGTAATTTAGTACACCACCACCACCATGTACTTTTTTTTACCATGTATTGTAGTTATAGCAAGTCGTTTTGAGTGTTTTTTTATTTAGTTTTAAAAGGTTGTTGGAGGCATAACTTTGAAAGTAAAACCCTGTTCATATAATATTATGAACTAGCTCCCCTTACCTATAAAATGTAATCTAACCAGCTTTAACATTTTCTTTAAAAAGCGAAAGACTGATATGAATACATTTAGACTAGGTTTAAACCCACAGAACATTGCTTTGCAAACTTAGTATTCCTTTAAATTGGGGGGAAAAATATGAGACAGTATTCAAGATGAATCACTCAGTAAGAAATTAAGACTTTTTTTTATTTTATACTTATATATATACACCTTCCTCATTTATCTCTTCTATCTTAGCGGTATTTATCAAACTTTTAATGTTCATTACTTTCGTACGCCATCTTAAAGACTGAAATATTTATCACTATTTAGTTAATTACATCATTTAATAAATTAGAGAGGGTAAGAAAATGGAGAAGAACCAAAATAATAAATGGACCGGGTCCGTTATTTTTATTTATTTTTTAATTTCTTCACGAGAATAGAGAAAAATATGATTTTTTTTTCTTATAACACCCAAAATATAATGATTATAAATTAATAAAAAAAACACGTAAACAAATAAAAAATTTGATATCTCGAAATCTAAGGATGATAGAACATGGGTTAATTGAAAATATTGCAGGAAATTCGATGTAGAATCACCTTTTTTCTCTGTGTCAGTGCTTCATATAAGCTGTGATACGTACTAAGTTTATGTGTTCATTAAAACCTTAAGTGTAAGATTGAAGTATAAGTATCTTGACACTAAATATATAAATATTTATCAAAATAAAATCCAAAAGCACAATAACAACGATAAAAATTTGAAATATTTGATAATAAAAGAATCCAAAAAAAACATAACTCGAGATTCACTAGATAAAAAAAATAAGAAAAAACCTACTTTCCTTACTCTTTGACATCGCATGCGCACTGTAAGATTTGGATATCTCAAACATTATATTCCTTTGCATCTTTGAATTCAAAACAGGGCCCCGGAATCCTTGAGTTAAGACCTAAGAGAGGATTTGCCAGAAAAGCCTTTTCCATCCCTTTCGAAAAAACCATATTTTTATTTATATTTTCGCGGAGGAATATATTTAGAATAAGTAGTGACTTCTTGAAAGTGTTTGGACAAACCTAAAAAAAATGTGTCCCATTTTTTTGAAAAAATAAAAAATAATATTGGAAGACAAGTTTTGCATGTACATATTTTTCTCGGTTTTGCCTAATACATAGTACTTCCTCGACGATGGAAATATCTTTTTGTCAGTTTGTAGGGGAGTACTTAAATTGAGTACGGCTCATCCGATTTGATAATGTTGAAAAACCACCAAAAACTTTATTCATTTAATAATTAAAAGCAAATATGTATTAAAGAACAACAAAATATAAACACTGAATTTGTAGTGTAAAAATAATATTTTCGAACTATGTGCCTGGGAGTCCACCTTAATCACTGAGGTCAATCAGAAGGTTGCGGAAAAGGACAGATATCTATTTATGCCTTAATAGTTAAGAGGCATCTACTCAATAGCGCTTGAGGCTCCATCGAATACGAACGGAGAGTGCATATAAAATGTATAATGACTTGAGGACTGTGCCTATTATATCTGGAGATTTAAAAAGAAATAATACGATATACAATGATGAATTTACCATATTCTTTTGAATAGAACAGAGAAACGAAGAAAGGAGATGAAGCAATTTGAAAACAATATTACGTCAGAGACAGAAGGAGCTCGTTACTTTCAAGTGATAAACGAGAATAAAGGAGTATAGTTCACGATATCAATGAAAGGAAAGGTTTAGAAAGATATGGAGGTCTCCAGGAGCAAACGATATGAGGTTCCTCGTTATAAAGGACGAAAAACCTCCCCTTACTGTTGGCAATTGGACCATGAAATATTAACTCAAAGAGGTATCCGTTTTGCGTCACTCTGCTACCAGCGACATCTCTATCCTTAACTCAAGGGATATCTTAAGAAATATCGTCTTTGATGTCCCGTCAAGGTCTTTCTTATTTAAAAGAATGTCCTCGTTATCGTTCACATTACTTCACTAATAATTCTTCTTCAGAAAAGAAAAAATCTTGGCAAAGATGACAAAGAAAAGACTTTACAATAATTCATTTTTAGGGTTTTGTAGATACTTCTCAAAACCCTTATGCCGAGGGTGATGTGTCCGTCCGTCCGTCGCTCTTTGGTTCATAGGGCCCGAACCGTTCAAGCGAAAGTGCTGAAATTTGGAACCCTGGTGCAACTTTTTGACCCAACCAGAGGAAAAATATACAGAAGTCCATAATTAGATTTGCGCATGCGCAATTAAAAAAAATGTGGTAAACTCAAAAATTTACATTTTTTTAAATTTTTGAGTGGGGTATCAAATGAAAGCTGCTGAAGAGTAGAACACAAATATATATATGCATTTTTAAATTTTGCATTCCTTATACGGGAAAAAAATCAAAATATACCCAAAAAAATTCCCCCCCCCAACCACTATAGATCGGCTGGTGCTAAAATTTCGAAATAATTCATGCTAATACCTTATATTAGGGCGATGATATTTCCGGGAGTTCATTTAAAGGCTTTAAAAATTGCCAATTTTGTGCGCAAAAATTTGGGGTGCGCCCAAAATTTTATTTTTCAAAAATTTTGAGTTGGGCATCAAATGAAAGCTGCTGAAGAGTAGGACACAAATATATATTTGCTTTTTTAAAGTTTGCATTCCTTATTGGTTTATTACTGATAAAAAACATTGTGACCCCCCGGGGAATCGAACCCGGACTCTTGAGATCGAAGACCAGAAATCATAATTACATAATGGGTATGCTTACTCATCTACAAAACCCTAAAAAGTACTTGGGGCAAGTACTTCCCTGTTATTTTTAAATTTGTGAAGAAAATAAATATAGTTAAAATAGTCTGCCCATTAGTGTGGCACATAGTTTCCTACAGAGCATAATTTAATTTATTTATGCTTTTACAACCCATTATTGTCAAATTTATTTAATCTTCCTTCTTTTTCTCAGAAACAGTGTGATAATAGAATTGGTGTATTGTATTTGGTTTTAACAATTTTTTTTTTCATTTAATCAATTAATTAATAATGTAATTAGTATGACTAAGTAATAGGATTAGTGTTGATTACCTTCTTAGATTTTAACAGATCCATATGCAGGAATTTTGACGAGAATCAGACGATTCATTAATTTATATAATTATATTTCCAAGTTTTTAACATTCCAAATGTAGTGTGATCTCCCAGTCAGTCAGCTTGAGAATGACCCAAGGAGGGGTCGAAATATCGCTAAAGAGTACGTTTTCATTAGTTTCCTTAAGACCCAGCAACTAGTAAAGTGAACAAACAACTAAAGGAACCAACTTTCTACTTACTTTTATATTTATTTATTTACAAACATTTTTTAAGAGCCCTCTAAAGCAGTGGTTCTTAACCGGGCGGCCGCGGCCCCCCAGGGGGCCTTGGAAGGTATTCAAGTATTATGTTATAATTATTGTACCTATTTCAATTTGAGTTTTTTGTACATAAACCAAGTTAGTTTTAGAGTGAGTATTACCAAATAATTGTTATATTAAAATGGAAGGCAGGGGGCGCAAATAAGATTTTAAGGGGGCCACGGTAATTAAAAGGTTAAGAACCGGTGCTCTAAAGCATTAGCACGAGATATTAACTTCACTTTTGTTAGTTCGACGGTCTTGACGTCAAAATCTTTTTAGGGCAAATTATTCCTCTTCCAGTCATCCAATAGAGCCGAATCTTGGCACATAGACTCTGTGCCAATACAAAAATATTCTATTAATAATAATATTAATTAATACTTTTTAATTAATTGTTAAAAAATAATAAGAAGAAGAATTTGTTTAATTAAATTGAATTTATATCAATATTTAACCTCACACAGCTAAAATGCAAGACTATAAAGGATTTATATTAAAAACTTAGAGGCTAGTACCTATTTAGTTTTTTTGGGCTAGTATTATTAAATACGTCAAAATTGTATTGTACATGAATATAATATATTAGGCAACAATAATATCGGCAGGCGGTTGAAATTAATCTTGGGCTATCTGCGGGCTACTTTCGACATACCATACAAAATATCTTATTAATGGGGTAAGTACTTTTGAAGGTACAAAATACTCCGTTACTATGATATTATTTTATTTATTCATATTTTTTATTTAAATTTGATTGGTCTTACACTGCCAAACAAACAAGTTATTGGCCGAGCGAAGCGAGGTCTATGTTTTAACTTTTTCTTCCCCGGTCTTGCCCAGTTACTGGACCGTTTTGCATTTCGTTTGAAAATGTTTGTTACGCGCTTACAGCCAAACGCTTTGTTCGATTTTCTTTATATTTGGCATGGATGTTCTTTGAAAAAGTTTAGACTTTTTTTCAAAAAAATAAATAAAAAGTTTTTATTTTTTCTTGAAATTTGGAATAGATGTTCCTTTAAGACATTAAAATCGATGTATATGGTTTATTTTCTTAAAAAATGTTTAGAAGTAGCATAAAAATAACCTTCCCAACGGGGAATCGAACCCGGATACCCGGTTTAGGATCTAGCCGGAGCTAGAGAGGCCGGCATCTCCGGGATGCGCGCGCAACACATTATTTATTATTTCACAATACACAATACACATCGCCATTTTTCTCTTTAATTGCTTACTGTTCATTACCTACAAGATTATTTTATCTTTCGCCGACAAGAATATGTATGTACGAGTATACTTCATAATAGTTAAGAATATTTGTTATATTGTAAATCTTTCTGCGTATTATCTTATTTTCCTAAATTGCCTTAACTCCTGATAAACCTAGCATGCTGAAACTTGCACAGATTATTCTATTTCTGACGACCATACCATAATCAGTTAATAGTTAATTAATTAATTAATTACTATTTATTGATAAGTAAGTATTTTTTTTTTTTGGTTAATCTGTCTCCTAATTTTGTAAACTAAATGTAACCAACTCTCCGACTATTTGGAAACCCAAAACTAAATTTGATTTCACCAAATTAAAAATATTTTTTCCAAAGTTTGAAGGAATGCTTGTTCGAATTTGACAGCAATTATCCTTAAAGTCATTACAATCGACGTATATAAAGGAGTTTTTCAATGTTTGACGTCGCGAGGTCTACTGTTCACAGAACTACTAGTTTTAATAAAACCAGAACATCTACGAGATGCCGCCGAGTTTATACAGGGTGTGGCAAAAGTTCGGCAACGGCTAATTATCTCTGTTAATATTTGAGATATCAAACTGCGGTTTGTTGCAATCTTAATCATGCATAAAAAACTACTTTTTTTAATGGGTACCCATTTTCCCGCCATTTTGGTTGCCGCCATATTGGATTGAATTGTGATACATATTTTGAAAGGCCTTGAAAAAAGAAAACGTTTGCCGTAAACCAGAGCTTTATATCTTTCGCCATTTCTAAATGGCAGCCCATTGAAATTACAGAATTGTTACAGACGTTTAAATTAGGGCCAAAATAAAGGTTTTAGGGGAAAAAATGCAAGAGTAAATTGGTCTTATATAAGGGTAAAAAATAAAAGTTCAACGCTAATTTTTCCAAATTTTTATTTTTATTTGGTTGCTATAGCAACGCACGTAGTCATTTTACTTCCGCAACCGAAAATTTAATAAAAATATTTTTTAAACCAATTTTGAATTTTTGAGTTTAAAATAGGATAATTTTACTCCTAATTTTTTTTCTCTTAAAGCCATATTTTAGCAGCAATCAAGCGTTGAAAATGGCAATTTTGAAATTTCAACTGGCCACCATTTTGAAACGGCGAAAGATAAAAAGCTCTGGTTTGCGACAAATGTTTTCTTTTTTCAAGACCTATCCAAATATGTATCACAATACAGGGGTTCTAATTTGAAATTTTAAAGTTTAATCCAACATGGCGGCAACCAAAATGGCGGGAAAATGGGTACCCATCAAAAAAGTAGTTTTTTATGCATGATGAAGATTGCAACAAACCGCGGTTTGATAGCTCAAATATTAACAGAGATAATTAGCCATTGCCGCACTTTTGCCACACCCTGTATATATTTAATGTGAGTTTGACATTGATACCAATTTACATTCTAGAGTCTTTAAAGATGTAAAATACCTGTGCTCTTATAATTATAAATACATACAAACATCGATTATTTAATACTTATTGCATGATGTATAGAAAACCACGCCAAATTTTCAACAATAAAATATTTTAATAAATTACGATTCATATTTAACAAAAATTAGTATCAAGGAATTCCGAGATTAGTGTAGTTCATGAAGATTATAGAATATTCCCTGGTATCAATTAANTATAAATATATATAATATAAATATATAATATAAATATATATAATAAAATGTTTTTTTCTTATATTTATTGGATACATTTATAATGTAATATTTATGTTAATGGCCAATAAAATACAAAATGTTCATAACTGAACTGAAGTTTTAATATTACCAAGAAAGTTAATTTTATACTCATGAATATTCCAGCAATATTTATGCGATATTTTAACAAGGAATTCGTGATTTAATTTTACTAGGTAATCTTGAATAATTTTATTATATTTTTTTTCTTTTGGAGCTGCATTTTGATTTATATCTAATAATTATTATTAATCTTAAACATTTATTTATATTTTAGCCTGAATAGGAATTGTTGAATAATCAAATTAGAGTTATTGAAGATAAAGAGAAGGGGAAAAAATATTAAATTATCTTTCTTTTGTGTCTTAATCACTGGAAAATGCCTCATCAGAAGTAGCTCTCAAAATTCAAGTCGACGAGTTTGCAATTAGACTCAAGAGAGATGTTTGTTTAATGCAAATAATAAACCGTTATCATTTTATTTCCCTCTTCAATCGGGGAGTCTAAGAAATCCTGGAATGGACTCCGAGAGATTTCTCCTCCGATCTTCTGTGTGCGGAAAAAGGTTTTTGTACCTTGACGATTCCGGATTCCGAGAAGGAGACGATCCTTATGGAATGAATTATTCATTTTGTATCTAAAACTCCAGAAGGGAAAAGGGCCGAAAGCCTTTCTGTGAGGTCTCGACCGAGTCTACGAAAAGGGAGAGGAGCCTGGAGATAATTAATTTCCCTGGAGTAAAATGCTCGCCTCCAGAAGGGTTTGCTAAAGTGGAAGGAGAGAGAAAAGGGTGTTATAGGTTAATTAATGTTGCCTTTGTAGAGCTCGGCAAGCTAGGAGATGAAGGCCTGACCTTCTCATTCTAAGGCCTTCCTCATGCTATTTGAGTTGATTTTAAACTTTGAGAACCCTTTACACACAACAACAACAACAGGATTTGGTTAATTTTAGAAAAACCAAAATAGAACCAACTCGCCCTCGAGAATTCTACTCAACAAAATCAACACCACAGATATTACTAGACAGAGTAATATTCAATCAAAACAGCTAAATCAATTCTATGTCAGTTCCTTCCAAAACAATTGACGGAACTTACTCCAAACTAAATACTAATTAAAGAAGTTTATAATTAAACCACAATAATAAGAATTCAACTGAACATTACCAAGTTAGTAACAAATTTAACTGAACATTACCAATTCTAAGATATTTAAACCAGTTTAAGATAAAAAAAGTACGTGTGGTATCGCGGGACACCCGGTAGGAACGAAGTTCCTTACATTTTTCATTAAATATAAATAATAAAATCACAAACAATGCTAAAAACCTAGAAACTGTTAACTACGATTTATTTTCGATATTTATAAAACCAAGTGACATATAATTTGACATATAACAAAAATAAACAAAACAAGTAACAGAGTTCCATAATAACATTTTTTCCCGTCTTTATGAAGCTTACGTTTACGCGAGCATTGCGCGTGAACGTTTGGACGGATAACGTTTTCCAACGTACTCAGCCTGGGCATTGGTAAAATGAACATGTGTACCAAATTTCAACTAACTCGGTGATCTTTTACTCAATTTATCGTCATCGGTAGATATTTCGTGACGGATTTCGCGTGACGGTGATTTCATAACGGTGATTTCATGACGGTTATTTTGTGACGGTGATTTTGGTCTTTTTTCGGATTCACTCCCAGGCTCCGAACGTGCCATAAGGAACTTCGTTCCAAAATTAGAATATTACTATGCATATTTTATTCCATATATCTCATTAAAATTTATTATAAGAGAGTTTAAAAATAAATTTAAACATGTTAAAAAAACTTGTTGGATCCAAACATTTTGTAGTTTATATGTTTCTACAGTGGCTTTGTCGATTTAATATTTGTCTTTTCCTCCAAGACACCAGTTTTAAATGGAGACGAAAAATAATGTAAATTATAATTCTTTAATGTAAGATCCCTTAATTTTTTTTAGTACATTTCGAAGTGTAAATAGTTAATTATGACTTGAGAGGTTGGTAGAAAATAATACAACACTATTGCCACCAAAATTTTATATGCACAAACGCGTCTTGACATATACAGGGTTTCCCAGCTAATATGGAACAGCGAAATATCATCGGAACCATGATAGATAGAAAGATGCGGTTTTCAGGGTTTCGGTAATAGCTAAAAAGGCTCTTCCAGAACATATGCTTAACATTTTCTGTGTTCAGCAGAAGTGTGTGTAATTAACATAATTAAAAAAAAGTGAGTAGGAAGCCAAATTTTGAAGCCTTGAGTTGGATTTTACGGCTAAAAATAAGAACTTTTTACTCTTGGAAATTTTTTGCTCCGAGCATTAGTTTGCCATCTGGAGAGCCTAAAATTGCTAAAATAGAAACTAAAATTGAAACTAAGTCCATTTTACAGCTAAACTAATAGATTTATGAAAATAAATTTGTAATGTAAATTTGTAAATAAATTTGTACCACGATCAAGCTTAGGCTTATGCGGACAGTAAGCAAAGCTAGTTCTAAGGCTCAAATTTGTTATAAGATTTATTGTATAAAAATTAATATTTTCCAATGTATTTTATTTTAAATAAATAAATAATAAAAAATACAAAAAGTTCTTATTTTTTGGCGCAAAATCCAAATCCATTCTTAAAAATATGCATTATTAATATATTTTCGCTTTTTTAGCCCTGCTGAACACCTTTTTTTAGGAAAAAAAAAGTTACTCATAAGGAATGAATTTTAGATTGGATTTGGATTCTATGATTAAAAATAATAATTTTTTTGTCTCTCGAATTATTTTCATAATCTATTAGTTTAGCTGTAAAATGGACTTAAAGTTTCAATTTTAGCACATTCAGGGCTCTCCAGATGGCAAACTAATGCTCGGAACAAAAAATTTCCAAGAGTAAAAAGTTCTTATTTTTAGCCGTAAAATCCAAATCAAGGCTTAAAAATTTGGCTTCCTATTCAATTTTTTTTAATTATGTCAACTACACACTTCTGCTGAACACAGAAAATGTTAAGCATATGTTCTGGAAGCCCCTTTTTAGCCATTATCGAACCCTGAAACCCGCATCTTTCTATCTATCATGGTTCCGGAGATATTTCGCTGTTCCATATTAGCTGGGACACCCTATTATCATGTTGCAACTTACTAAAAGTGAATTCTGTACTAAGCTAACTATTTGACAAACTTCTATGATAAACTAACAGTACAAGGTGAGGTTAGACTAGCGCTGTGTAGACAGAAGTATTAAGGCAGGAACCAAGCAAGAAGATCAAAGGCGGAACCCAGTAAAGGTATGGGTTAGGTAAAACATATTTGTTATAAGTTTGTGTTGTTTAATAAAATTGTGGTAACACTATTGTTGTGTTACTTTCTACCAACCTAGCCACAATTTATGAAATGGAACCACAAAATAACCAATTATTTTTATATAATTAGATGAATGATTAGCCTTAAATAAAATAATGTATTCGTTTCAATGTCGGTTGATGAAACAGAAGCAAAGAAGCAAACATGACTTAGTTTATGTAACGGGTGCTCATTGGTCTCTGACTCATTGACTCATTGGCTCTGGTATTGTCGTCTGTGGTCCTGTTGGAGACCCCTGGTCATTTCGTAATGTCTTCAAATACTTGGATGGGAGACTATGAAGAATCTAATTCGGCAAACTTGGCCAGCAACATTGTAATTCTGAAGAATACATTATTCCTCATATGATCATCGCAATGAGTAAATGGCTTTTAATGTATACAGGGTGTCCCAGCTAATATGGAACAGCGAAATATCTCCGGAACCATGATAGATAGAAAGATTCGGTTTTCATGGCTCGATAAAGGTTAAAAAGGCGCTTCTAGAACATATGCTGAACATTTTCTGTGTGCAGCGAAAGCGTGTGCAGCAAACAAAATAAATAAAAAGTGAATTGGAAGCCATATTTTTAAGACTGGATTTGGATTCTATGGCTAAAAATAAGACTTTTTTACTCTTGGAAATTTTTCGCTCCGATCGTTAGTTTGCCATCTAGAGAGCCCTAAACTTGATAAAATTTAAACTTTAAGTCCATTTTACAGCTAAACTTATGGATTTAGGAGAAAAAATCAAGAGGCAAAAAATGATTATTTTTAGCCATAGAATCTAAAACCAATCAAAAATTCATACCTTATGCGTAACTTTTTTTTGCCTAAAAAAGGTGTTCAGCAAGGCTCAAAATGTGAAAATCTTTTTAAGAATGGATTTGCATTCTATGGCTAAAAATAAGATTTTTTTGTTTCTTGATTTTGTTTTCCTAAATCCATTAGTTTAGCTGTAAAATGGACCTTTTTTTTTTTTTTTTTTTCGGTCGAGATTTGGTCAAGATTTCGGTCCCTAACCCGGGTTTGATGTATGGGCCCACCTAAGAGACCTGCATCTTCGGGTGCAAAGCCCCCCGGAATTTAAAAAAAAAAAAAAAAAAAAAAAAAAAAAAAAAGTCCATTTAACAGCTAAACTAATGGATTAATAAAGTTTAAATTTTATCAAGTTTAGGGCTCTCTAGACGGCAAACTAACGATCGGAGCGAGAGTGGTAACGGATAACGGTTGGGCTTCAAGAGGTAATCTAAGCTTTAAAATACCGGAGTACCTTTTGGTAATCTCGTGATGGTCACCAGCTACATGACATCATGAAGTACTTGGACTGGTGACTAAAAGGATTACATGATGAATAATATTAGACAAGTAACTACATGGAACTAACAAAGAATTTTCTTCTTTTAAATATCAAAAGTTTTTAATAACATACAGTTATCTGATGTTAGTTTATCAGTAGCGTTTACTGTATAGATTTTTCTGCTGTTAGATATCAACAGTTACTACAACCATCAACAGTTTTTTACTAACATAGATTATTCGGTAAACGATATGAGTGCCAAATGACGTCGCTGGTAGCTCAGAGGTAGAACGCTCGCTTTCAGGCAGAAGTTTCGGGTTGGATTCCCGATTCCCGAACTCAGTATTCACTTAGAAAGGCTAAGGTAAAGTTTCATTTATTCAGTTCCAATGTCAACTATACGGTTTATACATCTAATGAAACGACATGCTAAACCCATTTCATCCATAAAATTTAGAGTTGTCAAAATCCTTTTGGCAGGCCTAAGCTCTCTCGTGTTGTTGCTCCGCGGATTATTAGTATTATAATGTAAGAATTAAAATCTCACAATAAATGCTTATAAGTTAAATATTTTTCAAGAACTTTCTATGTGTACCCAGTTGTAATTATTGTATATTGAGGTTGGATCCTGATGTGGGTAAAAAATAAACTCAGTTCTGTGTCGGCAACGTTTCGACCTCACCGGTCTTCATCAAGCCTAAAATACAAATGTTTTATTTGCATATAAGGTAACATACACTGTGTCCTGTTCTTCTGGATCACATAATCATAATGTATAACAATAAGTAAAATAAAATAAAAACCCTTGTCATAAATAGATAACAATAATCATAAGTAAATACCTAGTATTCACCTCGTAGTCATACTACATATCTCAAGAATGTCAGCTGACTGTCAGATCAACAAATTGAATTTGTTTCGTCTCAAACTCGTATCTATAAATAATAAATTAATAACTATGTCAACGCTAATCAAATTCTGACTGTTCATAGATAGAAAGAAAACAGAAACCACAATCGTAATATTGCACATACCCTATCATTTGATATTGTCGTCGTAATAATAAGTACAAAATACCAATCTCCATATCACATCTTAGTTATTAGATTACTGTAACAGCCGATCACTAATTCTAATATCACAGTAAGAAATAACAAATAACATAAAAACAAAACGTAACAAAAAAACAATTATTTGGTAACAAGCTCTATCTAAAATCCTTATCACATATCTTATCACTATTATCAATACGTTGTTTCTATATATTTTAATAATTATTCTTAATAGAATTCTGTAAGTAAACAATTTGTAAACATTAGTATTCATTTAACAGTATTTTTTAAAAAAGTTGTGATAATTAGTTGAATAAAAATTAAAAAATTACGTTTTCGGCGGGAAAATTTGATTTGAATGAGCTATGTATGAACTATTGGTATATGCCACTATAATATCTATTAAGGGATCTAGCATCTGTCTTAATGTTAACTGTGCTGTCTATTTTGATTGCTATATTCAAGGCTTCTATCATTTTCCTCCTATTCATATTATTCTCTTCAATTTCCCAATATTTTGGTATTCTCAAAATCGAAAGAATGTTTAGTAGCTGCCGCATGACTACTTAGGGCTGTGTTGGCATTGCCCTTTCTTTGATCGTATTTGTGCTGTTCTAATCGATTACTTAATAATTGGCTACTTTCTCCAATATAGCTTTTATGACAATCTATGCAAGGGATTTCATAAATAGCGCCTTAAGTGTTTTCCTTAGGGATTTTATCTTTTAAATTATGAAATAGTTTGTCGGATTTGTTGAGTGGTTTGAAGCCAAATTTAATTTCAGGGCAATCCATTTTGGTCATAAGTTTGGGTAACTGATCTGATAGACCTTTAATGTATGGTAAGCTAGAATATTTAGTGCTCCTAGTAGACGTTAGATTAGGATGTTCATTGTTGACTAGGTCCCTGTTAGAAGGGTTTAAATTTTTATACCATATTTCTTTAATTTTATGCAGTGGGTAGAAATTATCTAAAAGTTTTTTAAAAATAATAGGTTTTATATCTTTCCTGTGTATGCTGTCAGTTAGTGATAAGGCTTTTTTAATAAGGTTGTTGGCACTATTGATTTTGTGGTGTGGCGGATGGTTAGACCTAAAGTTAATGAATCTGCTGCTTTTTTCTACCTTTTCATACCATAATGTGGTGAGGTTTCCATCATCGGTTTTTTTAATGGTTAGATCTAAGTAGTTTAGGGATTTGTTCTGTTCTCTTTCTATGGTGAAATTGAGTCTACTGTGGAAATCATCAAGTTTAAATAAGAATGGGGCTATGTCTGTTTCTTTAATAATTATAAATAAATCATCAATATATATATCGGTTTATACATCTAATGAAACGACATGCTAAACCCATTTCATCCATAAAATTTAGAGTTGTCAAAATCCTTTTGGCAGGCCTAAGCTCTCTCGTGTTGTTGCTCCGCGGATTATTAGTATTATAATGTAAGAATTAAAATCTCACAATAAATGCTTATAAGTTAAATATTTTTCAAGAACTTTCTATGTGTACCCAGTTGTAATTATTGTATATTGAGGTTGGATCCTGATGTGGGTAAAAAATAAACTCAGTTCTGTGTCGGCAACGTTTCGACCTCACCGGTCTTCATCAAGCCTAAAATACAAATGTTTTATTTGCATATAAGGTAACATACACTGTGTCCTGTTCTTCTGGATCACATAATCATAATGTATAACAATAAGTAAAATAAAATAAAAACCCTTGTCATAAATAGATAATAATAATCATAAGTAAATACCTAGTATTCACCTCGTAGTCATACTACATATCTCAAGAATGTCAGCTGACTGTCAGATCAACAAATTGAATTTGTTTCGTCTCAAACTCGTATCTATAAATAATAAATTAATAACTATGTCAACGCTAATCAAATTCTGACTGTTCATAGATAGAAAGAAAACAGAAACAGCAATCGTAATATTGCACATACCCTATCATTTGATATTGTCGTCGTAATAATAAGTACAAAATACCAATCTCCATATCACATCTTAGTTATTAGATTACTGTAACAGCCGATCACTAATTCTAATATCACAGTAAGAAATAACAAATAACATAAAAACAAAACGTAACAAAAAAAACA
>KZ652520.1:132622-168729 GCA_001010745.2 Gerris buenoi | reverse complement strand
TTATAAGCGAAAAACTAAAAAAACTTCCAAAATTTTATGGTTTTTCACCATTTTCATGGTGAAGCCATATCCGAATCTAGTCGATAACTAGATTTTCAGATTCAGCACCACAAAAAACATAAAGATCCGTCGAGAAAAATTCTTCAGCAATTTTTTCCTGTTCAAACTACCAAATGACTGGACTACAAGCACAAAAGTGAAGTTAATAATAAAGGATTTAAAAACCAAAAAATCAATCAATTTTTATTTATTGCTTCCGAGCTTACCGAAGGTAACGGAAGCATTGTGTTCACTTTTGAGAACAAAAAAGTTTTATGCCTCCGATTTTAAAAATTCCAAGACAGAAATCCGTTTCAGACATCAGGGAACATTTTTGGTTCCGTGTCTGTCTGTCTGTCTGTCTGTCGGTCTGTGTGTCCGTGAATCATGAAACGTGCGACGATAACTTGAGTAATTCTTGACCGATTTTGATGAAATTTGGTATACATGTTCATTTTGCTAATGCTCAGGACGAGTTCGTTGGACAACGTTATCTGTTCAAGCGTTCACGCGCAACGCTCGCGTAAACGTGAACTTCAAATTTAAAATTGGAATTTTCGGTCGGGAAAAAAATCAAACCATATCTATTCAATGAGACGAACATTTTTTTCAAATACAATTTTTTAGTAAAACCTACAGCGACACCCCTTAAAATAAGAAAAACGGTCGTAGCTGTGTTGAAATTTTTTAAAAATTAACGCTTAGTCTAATTGAAAAACTGGTTGCACAAACCGGGTCTGATTTTTAATGATCTACAATTTTGGTCATAGGACATTTTGTCGTATCTCCATCGGTTGTACCATAAATGGGGCAATTTTGGTTTTAATTTTTTCAATTTTTGCCTTTAAGCTCTCATATCTTTGGCAATTGTTGACCGATTTTAATTCTGATTTTTATGCTTTAATCTGTCACTAATGCCCTTTGAATTAAGTGTTTGATATGTTTTTAATTCGTCATATTACCTGAGAAATTGAGAGTAAACTTTTTCCTGAGTGCCGAGGTCACGTGACCACTTTTTTCGATTTCAGTATTGTGTCGTATATCATTTGAAAGGCCTTGATTTGTACATTAAAGCGGTTTTATTTGTTTATTTTTATAAAAATTTGTACCCGTACTTTTGTACCAATTTGTTGGTTTTTTGCAGGTAAAAGAGGTTAAATAAATTTTTCATAATTTTTTAAGTGGTTTATTTTTCTTTATTAGCTTATTTTATGCCGTATTGGATTGTTTGTTTATTTCAATATAAATATTGAACCCAAGGGTACAGGGGTACAATTGTAAAAATTAATATTTTAAATAATGATGTACATCGTTCAAAAGCTCTTTAATAGTAGATTAATAATTGTTATGGAGTGTATATTGTTATGTTTATTTTTTCTTAGGATAAATTGAAAATAACTGTTTTCTTTAGTTTTTCGGATTTGGTCACAATAAACAATAAAGTAATAAATCGTTAATGCTTATATAACAATAAAGTACAAGATAGCATGCGAGGAAGCTATGTGCCACACTAATTGGCAGTGTATTTTTTTTATCAAATTATAATTATTATTAACAACAGGAATTTAGATATTTATTACTTTTGTAAACATCAGATTAAAAAATTAAAATTGTATGAAATAAAGTTTATAAAGCGTAAAAGCTCTTTGAAGAGTACATCAGAGGAAATAATTTAAGACCGAAAGTTATACCTTTAATCTACCTTTTTAGCAATCATGTATAAAAAAAAGTTATTTTGGTTAAATATAATATATTTTAAATGAGAAATAAATCTTATCAGAGAAGCTTTATCTATGTTAGGCACTCAAGTTGTCTATGTTAGACAATCAATAAAATAAAAACTAGAATACAACTACTACAAGCAAATATAGTATACTTTAACATGCTTATATTAGTATTTTATTAAAATATACACAAATACTATTTTACATAACAGCTAAGTAAATATTGTCATGTTAGAATATTTTTAATTGTTTGACATACAATTAATATATTGTGTATCATTTAAAAACTTAAAATGTGAAAATTGATATGCAAATTGAAATTTGCATACCTTTAATAATTAAAACACTTAAGGCCCTCCCACACCAGTGCAGGATGGCGGGAGCGGGAGTGGGATGGGGATGCGGGCGTGTTTACATAGCGGGATATGAGCCTGTTCAGTTCAATTCGTTCCAGAATGAACAGGCTTATATCCCACAATGTAAACACGGCCCACATCCATCCCGCTCCTGCTCCCGCCATCCCGCACTGGTGTGGAGGATAGTTAGAAGAGTTCTTAAACATAAGTATATAACCAGCACTTCATAATGGATATTTTATGTGTAACATATTTAAACAGATGTTATCGCGTTCCCAGCTATTATAAGAATAATAATAGCTTCCCCCATTTTTTGACTGCCAAATTTAAAGGTAAAATCTATTTCTCAGTTTCACCTCATTCAAAAAAAAAAAAAAAAGATGGTAAGAAGAAAAAAAGTTTAACGTGACCTCAGTAAAAAAAATGTAAGTAATCGATAAATTTCATCTATACTTTGAAGTATTAAGATGGAGTGAAGAGGCAAGAAGGTGAGGATCTCACAGCTAGAAGAACACTCACCCACATAAAACTTACAGATCTGAAGAGGGCATTCAACGAGAAGTTCTAGGGTTCAAAAAAGAGAAAAAAATATCTATCCCAAAAAAAAAGAAGAAATATGTCAAGTGTATCGGTATAAGAAGAAGTATGACGTCACATAGGGAGTATAAAGGCTCCTGAATAGTTGGTTGGAAAAGCCTTCGCAAGACTTCTTAGAAAGAAAAGAAGACCCTTGGGCGAAGTATTCCCACATCCTGAGGCCCTCTTTGGTAGAAACCTATAGATATGACAGATAAGGGACAAACCCGTCATATTGTATTGGGAATTCAAGATTTCCTGAATTTCTTTTCACTCATGTGAAGAGGAGAAAAACCGCTCTTTCTATTTTTCTTATATAAAATATCCTTAAATCGGCTTTATGGAGAAGAAAAATATAAATCCACAGCAAGAAATAAAATATGTGCTCAACGGCTTTTAGTTCTTCTATTCTACTCAATGCGGTAAAAAATAAAATTTATAAAAGAACAATAGTGTTAATAGATAGGTTAAGTTTAAGGATAAAAATTCTTTGTTTCTGGCTAAGTATAGAAAGAAAAGAAAAGAATTAAGTTTTCTTATATGTAGGTATATAGAAGTGATATCAAAATCACTTATACATAGAATGGGGAAAATAATGATGGGAATAGAAATGTTTATAAAATATATTTTTGGCTAACAAATACACATAATTATATCGCAAGGCGTGTACCGCTTAAAGTCTGCGATGAAATCGAGGATGAAACTTAAATTGATGGACAAGCGTAGGATACCAATGATGTGTTATGAAAAACAACTTTTTTCCACAATTGAGACTTAAGACTAAAAAAGTAAATACAAGTCTCAGACTCACTTTAGCCTAATATTTGGGGGGCTCAGCATTCTTCCTTAATATAAGAATTAGATAATCTCGTAGAAACATATACAAACCGTTGCCTATGCTGAAGCATAGGGGGATTGTGTTTTTCTAAATTTCCTCTTTTATACAGGAATGCATTTTTTAAAAACCATGTTCTTGGTTCAAAGGACTTCAAAAGGTGTAAATTCATCAAAACTCTCCAGATAAGATCTAGGACAGGGTAAAATATTCTTGTAACATAGTAAAATTAAGATTATTAATCCAAATAAAAGCATCGTGACATGCCCTACAACAAAATGAATAAATGCTCAAATATGCTATTTTTGCCTTAAATACAAATATGAAAAATAAATTTATGTTATTACAAGGTCGGACTCCTTTGCTAAGAGTCTCATAACATAAGCAAATAAACTTTGTTTCCGTCTTGGGTGGGGCACATATAAAAATAGATCCAAGCAATAGGATAAGAAATTGAGAAAGGTTTAAACAGACAGGTAGAATAGACTAATCTGAAGGGCTTTTAAGTAAGTAAGTTTGAACTTAAACCTTCAACGGACAGCTTCTAAGCTATTCAAAGTTTAAACAACTATGCAAACATTGAATAACTTGTAGATGGAAACCACTTTAAGCTTTCAATAGCATGGTATGCAACACCTCACTAAACTAAAAATGAAATTTGCACTGACAATACAATATGTATCTATTTTAATACAAAAAAGTCAACAGTTAAAGTCGAGATAGGCATAGGCAAGCCTGATCATAGGTTTCAAGTCTAAACACCAACAAAATGAGTTCACATCCTAGAAATGTAAGAGTATTTCGCAGTTAGTTATATCGAGTTGATGAGTTGCCGAGCCACTGTTCCTTCATAACCTAATGTTTCTTATTGAACAGCTAGTAAAATGTACAGGAAAAAAATTGGATCGGACTATAAAGTCTAATGGTAAAGTTAAATTACATACATATTTAAAAATGTCATTAGAAACGTTTGAAAATCAAGATAATTCCTTCAAATTAATTACTGCTTATTTTCGCATTCTTATATGTTATTAACTCTAGCTTGACGTTAACAAAATAAATATTAGTATTTCTAGTTATACGAATTAAATGGTATTTAATTTAATTTATCGTGAATGCGGCAAGCAAAGTTGAAAATACCGAATATAGGGGGTAGTTGGTCTTGGCACCAACAATTTTTTTCTTTTTAGGGTTCCGAGGTCATCCTGGAAAACCGTTGGAAGTTCGTCCGTCGGAACATGGACCATATATCTTGACCTATTGTAACCAAAGATTTGAAATTTGGTATACAACTTAAATTTGCGAATTTTACAACAAAAATGTCTGCGATCAGCGAGCAATTATTATAATTATAATTATTTTATTTGTATTTTTTAAGTGTGGTATCATTTTAAAGGTATTGACATTTAGATCACAAATATATATCGCGTTTACGAAATTGCGGCCATTTTACCCTCGACATTACCAAAACGAAACCCCAAGAAAATGCCCTACCGCCTCACTCGCATAAGGAAAGGTGCTAAAATGAGGGAAAATGGATGAATATATACTTCTCTATGAGGCAGTGTTATTTCCGGGAGTTAAAATTCAATATGATCAAATAAAACTTACTATTATTAAATAAAATTCAAGTATGTACTTTCAATACACACAAAGGTTCCGGTAATTTAACAAATCTTTGTTAAATGAGTTTGTTAGCCAGCATAAATCGACCAAGCCGTTTCAACATGGCGGGCTATTAAAAGTTAGTTTAAGCTCTAACTTTAAAACCGTTAATTATAATGACGTGAAACTAACGCCTTTAATTGCGATTTTGTCGCCTCAAAGCAATGAAACTAAACTGAAATATCTAGTTACAATACCATTCACAAGATATCACATTTCCTTAAGTATTCGGGGGATATTCAGGGGACATTATTTTCTAACTAAAATATGAAACGAATTCCTTAAACCCCGTTTTCTGTAATTTAACAAAGAATAACTGTGACTTTTTAAAGATTTTTATTGTTGATTAGTTAAAAAAAAAATAGAGGGAGGAGGAAGGAGGGGACGAAATTCGCAACTGCGGAAAGATAAATTGGTATGAAAACGAAACCAAACACATAATTGTACTTAAGGCCCTACAGATGATAAATTTACTTTAAAAGCAACGTTTAACTTCTTTCAACTCCAACCCCTAGTTTTAAAAGTCACATTTATTCAGTATTCAGTCCCAATTAGCATAAGTGAGTAATATATCAATTAGTGACATAATAACATACATTAATTGAATAACCTAAAGCTTTTGAAACAAAAACCGTGAAAATACAAAAGCAAATTTTCTGAATAGAAAAGAGGTGAATATCTCCATTGAACATTCTCCGCTATGATTTATTTTAACTTAAGACCTAAGTATCTTCACGGAGTTACATCGCATGGCTATAGATTGTACTCAAATTAAGTATAAGAGCAATATCCTTAAAGCCTCTTAAAAGCCAGAGTTAATGATTAAAGAGGCATCAATTAAGCCCATTAAAAAGTTTGAACAAAGAGTTGACAAGCATACTTGCGGTAAATACTAGAATGGGTTCATTATTACATAGAGGATGTCTACACGGTGTTCATACAGTTCAAGTATAGAGATGCATCCTACTTAAACACAATCCTACTTCACAATCCTACTTAAGTTCAAGTTGTCCATCAATATGAAGCAATTAAGCGCATGAAGTCAAGAACATTGCTATTAGTCTATCTATATAGCTTTAGAATTAACAAGAACTCTAACTTCCCCATCGATTAACTTAAGAGCCGAACAACATTTATTTTTTACTATATTTGCGAATAAACAAGCGAAGGAATATATGAGGTTCCTGGTTGCTATTATGGTTATTTATTATAAGTGATTCATTTATAATAAATAGTTTTTTAAAAAAATAGTTAAAAAACAAAATTTTTAGAATACGAAATTTTTCTTATTTTATTTAACTTCAACTATTTAAACAATTTGACATATATAAATCAAAACAAAAACATGACAATCGATATAATAAATATTAATATATCGATATTACTCGATATCCGTAACACTCCCCGCCGCAACAGTAGAGTTGGGTGTTAGTTCAAGGGGTACTAGCAGTTGAACTGGTCTGCGAATTTGGGATCCTCCTGTTGTTTTCAACATGCACGAACGTACAGCTCCATCTCTTCCCTCTGTTACAGACTGAATTCTACCCATTTTCCACATATGTCTGGGTCTATTTTCTTCTGACACCAGAACCAGATCTCCCACTGATAAGGGTGGTTGTTTTTTCGGAACCTTTCTTTCATGGAATGATCTTAAATGAAAAAGATATTCCTTATGCCAGCGGTTCCAGAGGCGGTCATTTATGTCTTGAACCTTTTGCCAATTTAGTAGTAGTGTCTGACTAGTTTGTGAAGTATCTGAAGGTATATAAGTAATTTTTGATCCAGTTAAAAAATGGGCTGGCGTCAGCGGGGGGCTTTCTAATGGATCATTGTCATAGTAAGTAAGTGGTCTACTATTTATGGCTGCTTCGATGCTTGACAAAATTGTGGTAAGCTCTTCCTGATCCAGCAATGAATTTCTCATAACTGAAGTACGTAAGCATCTCTTAGTTGTTTGGACCATTCTCTCCCACCATCCTCCCCACCAAGCCGCTTTTTCTGCTATATATTTCCAAGTAATTCCTTTTAATGCGAAATGTTGGCTAAGTTGTTGTTGGTCTAATGAATTAAATATTTCTTTCAAGTAAGAATCTGCTGCTTTGAATGTTTTTGCATTGTCAGAGTAAATCGTTTTCGGAATTCCCCGTCGCGCACTAAACCTTTGGAAGGCCATAATAAATCTATCTGTTGCTAAAGATGTCACTAGTTCTAAATGCAGTGCTCGTGTAACTGCACAAGTAAATATAACAATATACGATTTTTTTGAATTTCCGGCTTCTTTGATGTACAAGGGTCCTGCAAAGTCTATTCCAGTTGTCTCAAATGGGTTTGATTTTGTAATTCTTTCTATTGGAAGGGGAGCTTCTATCTGTGTGGCGAATTTGCCTCTTTGTTTTTTGCAAATCACGCACTGTGAGATTTCACGTTTAACAATTTTACGACCATGTTGAATCCAAAACTGGGTTCTTAGCTCAGATAATACATGTGTTGTTTTTAAATGGTATAATCTTTTATGCGTCCATTGTATTAACAGTTTAACGAAAGGATGCTCACCTTCTAGAATTATCGGATATTTCTCGTTTTCAGGGATATCTGCGAACTGCAATCTTCCTCCAACTCGTAGTAATCCATCTTTATCTATGAACGGGTTATACTTTTTTATATTAGACTTTTTGATTTCTTGGTTTAACTCTAACGCTTTGATTTCTTCCAAAAAGTGTTCCCTTTGAACTAATTTGTAACAATAATTTTTTGCTTCGTTGATTTCCTCTGCAGTTAATTCTCCTTTTAAATCTTGCTTTAAACAATTTTTCTTAAACCTAAGAATCCACCCAATTACTCTCACTATTTTGTTATAATTATTTATGTTTTCAAATCGAAACGTTTTTCTTAAACTTTCCTTTTCCTCAACCAAAAATAAGACGGTTTTAATTTTCTTTTCTTCCTTTTGAATTTCATCTGCCGTATCTATAATTTTTTCTGAAGGCCAGAGTTCTTCCTTTTGTTTGAGCCACGAAGGTCCGTTCCACCAAATACTTGTCTGCTTTAATTTATCGGCTGTTACTCCTCTAGTTAGTAAATCGGCGGGATTGTCTTTGCTTTTACAGTGGCGCCATAAATTAGGTTTTGCTGTTTCTTGTATTTCTGTGACTCTATTACTGACAAATGATTTCCATTTTCTAGGATCGTTCCTGATCCAAGCTAAAGACACCATTGAATCTGACCACATTCGAATCATATTTGGTGTTATTTTTGTTTCTGCCAAAAAATACTTTAGAAGCCTCGTAGCAATGAGAGCTGCTAGTAGTTCCAATCTGGGTAATGTTACTCTTTTTATCGGTGCTAGTCTACACTTACTTATTATCAACTGTGGTATGGATATATCGTCTTCATGAATTTTGACGTAGATAGCTGCACCATAAGCTTTTTCACTGGCGTCACAGAATACATGTACCTCTATATTTTGATCTGGGTTGGCTTTTGTTTTAATCCATCTTGGTATTTCAATTTCTTTTATTTGTTCGATTTCCTTTTTCCACTGAAACCATTTGAAGCTTAAATCTGTTGGTATTGTTTCGTCCCAGTTTAGTCCCTTAGTCCATGTTTCTTGAAATAAAATTTTGCCTCTGACAGTTATCGGTGTAATAAGCCCAAGTGGATTATAAATTTTGCTACCTCAGTTAACAGATTTTTCTTTGTGGGTGCTTTGACTTCATCATCTTTTTTCATAGGTGTAATCCAAAAGTTATCTTTCTTGATATTCCAATTTAATCCTAATATTTTCGTTTCTTCTTTTTCTGGATATTTATCTTTCCACATGTTGTTTAATTTTTTACTATTCGAACACCATTTCTGCATAGGTATTTTGATTTCCATACTCAAGTTAGATACTTCTTCATAAATTTGTATAACGCCTTCTTCTGTTTCATCTCCACTGGCAAAATCGTCAACGTACATACTCTCGTTAATAATTTCCGCTGCTTTGGGGTACTTGTCTTGGTGGTCTTTTGCTATTTTTCTTATGGATGCTGCGAGCAAGAATGGACTACATGTTAATCCAAACGGTAGTCTTTTAAACCTATAAATATTTCTAATTTCACTTGTAACTAGTCCTTCTTCAGTTTTTTTCATGTCATACCATATAAACCTTGTAGCATCACGATCTTCTTCTGCTAGCATTAACTGTAGAAAGGCTTGTTGTCCGTCACCTGTTATAACGTAGCGGTGTAATCTAAACCGTAGTAATAGACCTATTATTTCTGGATTTAAATTTGGTCCAGATTCAATCATTTCATTTAGAGAGACATAGTTTTTTTCATGAGATGATCCATCGAATACGATTCTTACTTTTGTAGTTTCTCGATCTTCTTTTATCACAGCTTGGTGTGGTAAGTAAAATGTTCTTTTTTTGTTCGTTTCTGTTTCTACTTTTACTTTTTCTATTTGGTCGCTCTCAAAATATTTTTTCATACCTTCTATGTATTGTTTTTTGTAATTTTCATTTTTTTCAAATTTTTTCTCCAACGACATAAACCGTTTTTCTGCAACCAAATAGTTATCATTTAATTGTTTGCAATTTTCTTTCCATGGAATTGACACTACACCTCTGCCTTCTTCTACTCTAAATTTTTTGTCAAAATTAATTTGAACATTTTTATATTTTTCATTATCACACGTCGAATTTTGAGTTATTCCTATAGTCTCTAAATCCCAGAATCTTTTTATTTTATTATCCTCTTCTTCTCTATTATTTAAATCTATATTGT
Source organism: Gerris buenoi (assembly GCA_001010745.2). Lineage (NCBI taxonomy): Eukaryota > Metazoa > Arthropoda > Insecta > Hemiptera > Gerridae > Gerris > Gerris buenoi. The sequence continues at coordinate 158,768 of KZ652520.1, read as the reverse complement.
TGTTAGTAATTTCTTTTAGTTTTCCTATATTGTTTTTCCCACTAACTATCCATCCAAAAATTGTATTTGTTAAGACCAAGCCTTGGTCTATTCTTATTACTTCTTCTTGTACGATTTTCCAGTAATAATCCATGCCGATCAATATACCTATGTTTACTGTTTCTTTACCTGAATCGGTGTCCGCAAATTTCAAATCTTTGTATAGATTTTGAATTTCTTTAGGTACTGCACCATACTGTTTATACTTGTTGTGTGATTCCAAAGCTTCTAAAACTATACCTGTATCATTGAATCTGCTGAATATTTTAAATTTTCGTTTGTATCTCATTTTCGTTGTTCCTTCATTTTCAAAAGTTTTAATTTGGTATTTATTTTTCTCTATTCTTTTAAGTCCTAGTTCTTCGGCTAAATCTGTGTTAACAAAACTTGCCTCGCTTCCAGTATCTAATAGACATCTAATTAATTTTCTGTTGCCGTTAATTCCTTCTATCCAAACCTTTATGGTTTGCAATCTTGCACCTTGCCATTCAAGATCAACGTGGTGGTTGGAAGTACAAGCTGTATCTTTTATTTCTTTTTCGCTCAAGTTTTCTTTCATGCATAATGCGGTATTGTGTTTGCCACCTTTGCATTTAAAACAGTAAATTTTAGTTACCTTGGGGCACGCTTTTGCTCTATGTTCGCCAAATAGACACACGAAACAACGCCCCTTTTCCTTCAAATATTCTTTTCTTTGGTCGACTGTTGCTTTTTCTTTGCATTCTTGAGGCCAATGAGCCGCGGAGCAAAATGCACATCGTGGTTGTATCGATCGTCGTTCTTTCTTGCCATAATCTCTTCTTGTTGTCTTATTTGGTGCTGTGTATAATGCTTCAATAGTTGATTTGCAATTAATGCTTCTTTCAGCATCGACGTCGGCGTTATCATGTTCATTTGCTTTCTTCAGTTCTTTTATTCTTACCCGTCTATCGACGTCTTTTTCTATATATTCCATAAGAGTTATCAACTCATTTTCGTCTATTTCATTGGTTTCACAATGTTGAAACCACTGTAATCCTAATTCCTCTGGAAATAGGCGCAAAATTCTTTTTGTCAAGATGTGACCGTACGCTGTTAAATCACCTCCCAGTGCCTGCAACGCGTCTACTCTAGCCTGTATCTTGAGATAAAGTTCTTTTCTCTCGTTTATTGAAGGATCCACAATCGCTTCTAAACTTTCCAAACAATCTATATGATTTTGTATCAACCTTTTCTTATCTCCATATTTCTTCTTAAGTTTTTCTTTAATTTTTTCATAATTTTCCTTTGATAGGGCTAAACCTTTAATTAAGTCTAGAGCTTCTCCTCTCAATAAACTTCTTAAGTAAACTAACTTATTTATTGGGTCTATTCGAGAATTCTTATCAACAGCAATTTCGAATTGCTCCCAGAACATTTGCCAATCTTCTAATTTGTTGTTAAATGCCTTTAACTCTAGTCTTGGCATTTTACTTGAATCTGCAATTTGCTGTGTACTAACATCTTTAAGTTTGTCCGTTATCAAATCAAACATCCCTTTAAGAACTTCCGCTAGTGACTCGTTCGTATCCTTTGGTGTTTCTTTTTGCGAATTGTTAAGCTGAAGTAGTTGGGTTACCAGTTCCTTTTTGTCTTTTCCCTTGAGTCCCTGGCAGCCCCTTTTTGTCAACTCTCCTTCTAACTCATCTTTAGTCAGGCGATTTAACAAAGCCTCTTCTTTAGCTTTTAATAAGACTTCAAGCCCTGACATTTTAATTTATTTTTTAATAATTATTTTTCAAGTTTTTCTAAATCTAATAAATTATCTATGATAATTACTCACCTAATCATATTCTTTATTCTTTTCACACTCATATTCCGTTCTTTAATTATTTTAATCGAGTTTCGGCACCATTTTTTTGTGAAGAACAAAATTTTTAGAATACGAAATTTTTCTTATTTTATTTAACTTCAACTATTTAAACAATTTGACATATATAAATCAAAACAAAAACAAGACAATCGATATAATAAATATTAATATATCGATATTACTCGATATCCGTAACAATCCTACTTAAGTTCAAGTTGTCCATCAATATGAAGCAATTAAGCGCATGAAGTCGAGAACATTGCTATTAGTCTATCTATATAGCTTTAGAATTAACAAGAACTCTAACTTCCCCATCGATTAACTTAAGAGCCGAACAACATTTATTTTTTACTATATTTGCGAATAAACAAGCGAAGGAATATATGAGGTTCCTGGTTGCTATTATGGTTATTTATTATAAGTGATTAATTTATAATAAATAGTTTTTAAAAAAAATGCGGGTGGTTAAGATTCTTATAGGCGTGTAGTATAGGTTTGTCTAGGAAAGAGAGGTTTGTACCAAGTATACCCACACTCAACCGCACACTACCCTTTCCACTTATCTTTATCTGTGACATTCAATATCGTTAATAAATTTCTTAATCTTCAGTATTTTATTGCAATACGCTCGCTTCAATGATAAAGCCACGCAACGCTTGTAATACTTCTCGAAATCTCTAAGTATGTCAGTTTTAATCTTAGTCTGATTTAATCTCAGAACATCTGTATGAGTAAATATATGTCTGAAAGCCCCCATACAAGGTCAAGATGTTTGCGCAAACATATTGACCGTGTATGGTGCTGTTTGATGTTTGCGCAAACAAGATACTTGACGTGAATGGCTTAAAGCCCTCATACACGATCAAACTGATGTTTGCGCAACCTGATGGGCTAATTTAGGCCATACACGTCAAACATCATGTTTGCGCAAACATTTTGACCGTGTATGGGGGCCTTTAGTCCAAATTACTCTTTTGACTTCTGTAAAAATTCATATACACTAATAAAATAATTTATAAAAAAAAAAGTATAAGAGGAGAGAAGAAATGCTATGAAGCCTAAATATTCGATAGCCTAGTTCAATCAAACCAAAGAGAAATCGATTATCGTTAAAGAATTTATCCAATAAAACAACCATAGAAAGGTTAAAAGCATCCGTGCAGTATCAATCACTTAACTCATTAAAGGGTTGGTCCACGTCACTGGGAAGGGAAGAACTGATAAGAGAACAGAGATAAGGGGGAGAAGTTAGTTGAGCCCTTACCTAATTTCCTGTCATCTTCTCCAAGCAAGGGGGAAGCATGTTATCAGTCAGCCGCATTCTTATCTACAATCTGACCTCGATTCCAAACAGCGAGAAAACAGCTTTTACATCAAACTAATCACCTAACTTGATTAAATAAATATATGAACATTATAAGAAAATTGTACTTGAAAATAATTATTTAAGATAAAAAAATGTATATTTAAAAGATATTATGAACATGAAATAAGCGCTAGAAATGCAAAATTCCATATACATAGCAGATTTTTTCTTAGGATAAGAAATATATTATAACAAAGTATCATTATTAGAGCTTTTGTTTATTTAATAAAAGAACAAAGAATAAAAAAGCCTCATTTCTTACTTCATATGTCGTTGGTTTTATATGCATGATGTCACAGAGAGCCCTGCGGGCTATCTGAAATTCCTCTGACTGGCTGTAATCGGACAGCCATACCAAGAAGCAGTTTATTTTGCTCAGGCCTTATCTTAAAACGTTATTAACTCGCACTCTATCACGACAAAACTCGGGCAAAGGGGGATAAAAAACCCTCTCTCCGACAAAAGCATAACTTTAAATAAGTTCTTTGATAAGGAACAGAACCATAAAAAAGGGGAGGGAGAGGAAAACAACAGATAACAAAGACTTTTAAAAACCAAGGGTTAAAAGTACAAAGAAGTAAGCTGCCAGAAAAATAAAATTATTCTGTCATGAAAACACTGATTTACTCAAGATATATATATATTCTATTTATATTTAAAAATGAATTTAAATAAATCAAAATTATTCTCATTTCTAAAAAAAAGTTAACACAAGAGAAGGGGGAACTCTGGTTTGGAGTTTACTTAAATTTGAGACCTAAATTTTTAATTTGTTGCAACATTTTCTATTAATTTTAACAAACATATCAAAATATATCGCAAACTATGAATATACAAATATTATAATATATATATATATATATATATCGTAGGAGGATATCCCTACCGTCGATACTTGCTTGATCTGGAGATCACTGGACCGGTTTCGGCTAAANTATATATATATATATTAGAGAGAGAGAGAGAGTTAAAAACATATTCAGAGATAACTTAAACATGTAAATATGTTGAAACCCAAGAAAATAATGTTTTATACAAATTCCTATAAAACCTTTTTAAGAGTGAGTACGCGAAAAGTTTTTAAGTCTCAAGAGGAAAATATTGACATAAGCCTAACCGATTTGTTTTGTAAATGCAATCGAAAATACTCCCCTTAACTTTGGAGTGACTACCGAGAGATCTTATTTGTTTAGAGTTCGATAGGCTAAATGTTTTTAAGCCCTTATAATACTTGGAAGTTACCTTTACACTTCATGAATATACATAAGTTCTCGAATATACATAAAGCTAGAAGCAGTTAAAAGTCCATTTAAGTCACTGGGATATAGAACCGATGTTTTCTTTTTAAGTAACAAGTCCAACTATTTACAAATTAATATATTCAGCTTTACACTCATAAAAGCATCTTTATGCTCTATATTTTATGACCAATTTACCAAATGGTAAAACCTTAGTTTTTATGTTCCGTCGTTAAATAAATAGTCCATTTGAAGAGTTTTCTTCTTTTTTATGATCGCTATAAATTATGAAGTCAACAGTATAAACAATTTTTAAGAGGGGAAATTCCTCATCGTTATATTTTAATGAATCAATTAGTTAATTAAGCTATAAATAAATACTAAAGAAATAAACTCAGATAAGGAAACTAAGTTGAAAATAATTCAATTAATTTAAGCATATCCTTACTATATTTATGCGTGAGTATTTATACTATGAGTATTTATGCAAATAACTTATTATATATGAGATTCAATAATAATTTATTATAATAACAATATAATATATCACATTTTTAGTGTGATGTCCCCTTAATACAACTATAATATTTGCTAAGGTTTCTTTAGAGGTATTATTAAAATAAAAAAGCTAATAAATTTGCTTTGCTATTTTATTTATTTTTCTTATGGTGATATTTCGTTTTTAAATTGAGATATTTTCAAACCTTCATTAGTCATTTATTAAATTACTACACAGTAACACGTCACATTGTAAATTTCAAAGTACTTAATTTTTTTTTTTTACTTTCTCATATTAAGAGATAGTATTGAGATAGGTCGAAAATTTAATAAAAAACGTGAAGTAAAAATAAATGTAAAATCAAAACAGGTACAAACAACCACACACTTTATTCTCAGTGCGAGTATCATTATTATTATTATAAAATTATATATATTCATATTTTTAAGGACAGGCGTATGGGCTTATGCTCAGTGCCAAGCAAAAATTACAGTTTATCTAGTATCATTTTATTATTTACAAAATTTACAATTAAAATTAAAAGTACATTTGATAAAATATTTTGTTACACCATTTAAACTACATATTTACTTGCAATGGTCATCAACTGTTACACACTTTATTCTCAGTGCGAGTATCATTATTATTATTATAAAATTATATATATTCATATTTTTAAGGACAGGCGTATGGGCTTATGCTCAGTGCCAAGCAAAAATTACAGTTTATCTAGTATCATTTTATTATTTACAAAATTTACAATTAAAATTAAAAGTACATTTGATAAAATATTTTGTTACACCATTTAAACTACATATTTACTTGCAATGGTCATCAACTGTTACAGTAAATTTAAATAATTCATTTGAAATATAAAATTATGAAATGCTTTATGGATAAAATATGAACAAATTTACTTAAACTTCCATCTTTGTTTCTGAGCAAACAATCTAAAGATTGTTTTAGTAGCATGTAAATGAATAACTGATGGTTTACGTCTCAGATATTCAATTGTGAAAAGAAGGAATATTGGGGGGAAAAAAATGTTTTTATCTTTTATTTACCAGTTCTCTTGTTCTTTGTTTAGATAGGGCTGATTTGAATTCGAGCAAACAGTAAAATACTCGTCAAAAGAGAATCACATCGTTATTCAAGCTTGATGAAAAAATATCGAAAGCAAAAATAAAATCCTATTAGTATATTTCGACGACTATAGTACGTATGATGATTAAAAAAAGGAAAAAAGGTTAATTATGTAACTAGGCAGCAAAATGGAAGTTTACTGACGAGTGATTAAGTTAGCATCCGAACCGGTGGCGAGGAAAAGCTATGAAAATTAACAATATATTAGCAATGAATATATGAGTTAGAAATGTTTCCATTGCTGCCGTGTTGCACACAATATTTTATCTACGGGAAGCAGAAAAATGAAACTGCTAAAATACCATTTTTAATTATTAACTATGTTATATTAATAAAATAATAACAGTAACTAATATTAATTGTTTACCTATTTAATAAAATCAAATAAGAAGCATTGGTATAATAACAATTAGAGGACTATTAATAAGGGCTTAACTAGGTCAACTTAATTCAGAAACCGGTGGCGAGGAAAAGCTATGAAAATTAACAATATATTAGCAATGAATATATGAGTTAGAAATGTTTCCATTGCTGCCGTGTTGCACACAATATTTTATCTACGGGAAGCAGAAAAATGAAACTGCTAAAATACCATTTTTAATTATTAACTATGTTATATTAATAAAATAATAACAGTAACTAATATTAATTGTTTACCTATTTAATAAAATCAAATAAGAAGCATTGGTATAATAACAATTAGAGGACTATTAATAAGGGCTTAACTAGGTCAACTTAATTCAGAATAATACAATAATAATATAATAATAATACAATAATTCTTTTAATTAAGTAACCAGCTAAGTGAGAATTAGGCAATTAGTGAAGTAAAAAAAATTGTATGATCTTGATTACTACCTATATGTTAAAAAAAGTATAATCATATTTTTAAATTTTTGGTAGTTTTATTACTACGGAAACATTAAATTTTAAATAATCCAAATTACAATTATCAATAACAACGGGAGACATACAGAGAAAAATACACCCCCGCACCGGGAATCGAACCACGGGACCTCTGTTTACCGTACAGGTGCTCTTACCATCTGAGCTATACGGGAGATGGATTCTTCTCTGTCGTAACTGATACATATTCCCGAATCCAAGCTTTAAATCTTATCCTACAAATCTAGAGAGCCAAATATTCCCGGCAACAGAACTAGACCGAGAATTAATGTTTCCGTAGTAATAAAACTACCAAAAATTTAAAAATTGAATTTCTAATAGATGTACTAGGTACAGGTACTAATTGAGTACTTTACAATTATAAGCGTTAATTCTCGGTCTAGTTCTGTTGCCGGGAATATTTGGCTCTCTAGATTTGTAGGATAAGATTTAAAGCTTGGATTCGGGAATATGTATCAGTTACGACAGAGAAGAATCCATCTCCCGTATAGCTCAGATGGTAAGAGCACCTGTACGGTAAACAGAGGTCCCGTGGTTCGATTCCCGGTGCGGGGGTGTATTTTTCTCTGTATGTCTCCCGTTGTTATTGATGATTGTAATTTGGATTATTTAAAGTGTAATCATATTTTCAAAGCAAAGCAAGAAGGAAGAATATTTCAAAAAGATGTTATAGAGATGTATTTCATATTTATGTATTATGTGAGCGTATTATAATAAATATATTAAAAAAGAGGAAAGAAAAAAACATAAAACAACAAGCTTTAACAAAATAAAAATAAAAATATTGTCTGAGAAAGAAATATAAAAGTGTTATCGTCACTCCTGGATTTTCTCATAATTAAGGATAAAAAAATATTCAAATACCTCTTACGATGCAAAGATATAAGCTGCGAGACACTGTTTTCATTATCTCCAAATAGGTAATACAGAATTGCCTGCTCCATTTGAATAATATCATACGGTCACACAAGGAGCGAATTCCAATAATAAGATTAATCTGAAACAATCATATAAATTCGTAAATACTTGTTTGTTTATAATAAAAATAAATTAATTTCTAATAATTATGATAAAAATTGAGTCTATTATTAATTTAAAACAAAGCCAGAACATCCCCTATGAGCTAGAGTTCTGGTTTCCAACAATTTTTTAGTTTTTACAAAAATGATAATTTTTTATTTATTATTCAGCCACAACTATAAAAATTAATTATAACTAGCAGCTTGTCTCGCTTAAGGTAACTACCGCTTAATTACAATACGCTGTGGGTACGTTTCTACGGAAAAGTACCCACCCGCCGCCGTAATGGTAATCCTCCATTAATTAAAGCATAAATGATTGCAGGGATTGGATCTGTTAAAAACTTGATGGTTTCATCTATCCCGATAGGTTTTATAATAATAAGATTATAGACACTTTGTTTATTAGATCTACTGTCCAATTGTCTCAGAAAAGTTTTTATCGTCAATTCAAAGCTCGATTTAGTCTTATCAGAAAATTTTAGTTAAGACCTCGTTTAAGTGGAATCATAAGAACCGCACATGATTCGAAAAATGAAGTTGATGATAATATGAATTGACTGGAAGAACAAGTAGCTCTTCACAGAGTAAACGTTATGTGTACACATATTTACATTTTTGGACCAGCTTTCAAATAGATTAAAGGTTATCTTAAAGAAAATCAGAGGCAAGAAGAAGATTTAGATTTACAGAAGCAACTGCTTTGTCATTGGCAAAAAAGGATATTGATGTGGAAGAATATTCTAGAATAGATAATAAACTAAAAAAAAGATGGATCTAATAAAATGTATGTGTTTGTGTGTATACCTATATACTTTATTTTGAGAGAAGAACCACAAAAAGTCATACATAAGAAATAAAATGTTTTTCTTTAGTATCACATTTTCCTTTTTTTGCTGAAAAATCGTGACAGAAAAAGTACAACATTTCAATCCCAAACCATCTACAAAAACTTATTTCAGGTCATTTCACTTCAATACATGCTATACTAAAGCTACGTAACTGCTGGACCAATAAAAAATCCCTTTGCCTTAGAACTAGGGCTAAGGATTCGGAGACCGTAGATATCACGAGTTCCCTTTTAATCTTAGGGTTTGAATATAACCAGGCTGTAACATCCTACCCTGGTCCCCTTACAAGCCCTTCCAAGAGATAGAGGCCCTTGCAGGGAATAAAGGGACCAAGATATAATGTAAGGACAGGGTTCCCGAAATTCTACAGTTTCTCAGAAGAAAACTTCAACAATAGAAACCGTAGCCCACCACCCTCTACAATACACCTCTCTGATTTACTTTCCAACCGCAATATTCTCTGATAACAATTTTTCCTTTAATGGTCCCCTTTTTTTACTTTCTCTTATAAAGATAGAGTATTGTGAAGGCGCGAAAATTCGATTTTGATGGATTTACACGTTTTGAGGTCCCCTGAGTCCAAAAAAGTGTTTTTTTTTTTTTGTTTTTTTTTTTTAAATATCTGTCTGTCGTGTGCAGAGGCCTGGATCCTACACTACTGGGCCAATTTAGACGAAATTTTGCATACATGATTAGAAAAATCATACCCCGAGGCGAAATCGAGAAACGAATTTTAGCTCCAAATTTAGGGGCTCTACCCCTCAAAAACTCTGAAAAAACGTGAAAAAAAATATTTCTCAAAAACTGTTCCGACGAATTTAATTAAAAAAATTCTAATATATAGTCCATTTAAATACGAATCTAACGATATAAGCCGTTTTCCCGGGAAAAATCGATAGTTCCCGAGAAAATAGATAAAAACGGACAGAGAGAGCCCGGGTTTGATTTCCCGCCTAGAAGAAATTATTTTTATGATATATTTCGATGAAATGTTCAATAACAATTAAATGTACATTATGAATAGTTGGTTGTTTTGACTGAGATTTTGTGGTACTTCATAATTATGACTAGAGAGGTTAATAAAATGGAGAAAATTTTTTTTTTAAAAAATGGAGAATTAAAGTTAACCAGACTAAAACAGAAGCGATAATATTTACGAGACGTCGCCCTCACCTACCTGAACCCCTTAACTTCCAAGGAGCCGTTATAGAATAGAAAGATCAAATCAAATACCTAGGTTTGACTCTCGATAAAAAACTAAATTTTTCCAGCCACATTTAAACAAACCTCAATAAAATTCAACACACACTATATAGTCTCTACCCTTTATTTAGCAAACGGTCCAAACTAAACCAAAACAATAAATTAATAATCTACAAACAATTAATAAGACCCGCCCTAACGTACGCTTGTCCAGTCTGGAGCTCCGAGTCTAAATCAAACTATAGGTCCCTACAAGTACTACAAAATAAATGCTGCCGAATAATTGGTAATTTCCCTATCTTCACAAGAATTAAAGAAATGCACGCCAAGCTAAATCTTCCTGATATTCAACAATTTATTTTTCAGCTAACCCAAAAATTTTTCAGGCAATGTCAAGACAATCAGGCTAACCAATAAATCAAAAATATTAATTAATCAAATTAATCAAACTACAAAATTAATCAAACTACAATATCAGTGATCTAAGTAATAGATACAAAAAATACAAACATAAAAGAATCAAACATATACTTCTAGATAGCAAATAATATGTGATAATTACAATTTTATTTATTTTAATATAAGATGTATCTAATATTGAACCATTGTTATCAAACCACTTGTTATTGTTATACTTCAGTTTATTTATGTTTTATTAACCTTCACCATAGTTACCATTAAGTTAAAGGGTTTTTGTTAATTTTTTTCCCTTGTTTGTTACTGTTGTTGTTATTGTTATCTAAAGTATTATTGTATCTTCTATTTAAATCTTGTAGGCCGAGGGAAAAACAAACTATGTTTCATACTGGCTCTGCTAAAATAGAAACGAAAAAAAAATGTTCATTGTAAATATGTCAATAAAATTATTTATTTATTTATTATTTATTTATAAAATGTAACACAACAATATTGTCACCACAATTTTTAATAATAAATAGACGCGTTTCGACTTATAATGTCATCATCAGTATGCGTGTTAACTTAGTAAGAGTAAATACTGTACTAAGCAGTTAGCTTAGTACAGTATTTACTCTTACTAAGTTAACACGCATACTGATGATGACATTATAAGTCGAAACGCGTCTATTTATTATTAAAAATTGTGGTGACAATATTGTTGTGTTACATTTTATTAACCTCTCTAGTACATTATGAAAACTAATAAATGTAAAACACTGAGCTAAGTAATTACGAACTCGAATATGGGAAAGTTTGTCTGAGTTGTCTCGAACGATTTATTTAAACTCTTCAATTTTTAAGTTTTTGGTAGTACTCATACTACGGAACGTTTAAATTTTAATTTAAATCAAATTATAATTACTATTTACAAAGGGAGACAGTCACTCATACTACGGAACGTTTAAATTTTAATTTAAATCAAATTATAATTACTATTTACAAAGGGAAACTGTCAGAGAAAAATAGACCTCTGCGCCGGGATTCGAACCACGGACCTCCCCCTCATTTCCAGTGTGCGGGTGCTCTAACCAGTTAAGCTACACAGAAGAATACTTTCACCTGACAATATCGATACCTAATCCCGAATTAAGCTTTTTCAAATTTTTCCACAAGTCTTAGAAGTCAAGAAACGACAATAGAACTAGACCGAGAAATACGCTTGTAATTATAAAGTACTCAATTAGTACAACTGGAAATGAGGGGGAGGTCCGTGGTTCGAATCCCAGCGCAGAGGTCTATTTTTCTCTGACAGTTTCCCTTTGTAAATAGTAATTATAATTTGATTTAAATTAAACTCTTCAGTGAGATCTTCGGAGTAAAGTAATAATTGAGGCGTCCAGCATAAGAAACGGGTGACCCTTGGGCATCAAGAGGTAAAGTAGACAAATGAACGTCGGAGACCTCTTGGAACCCACCAATCATCTCGTGACGTCACTAGCTACTAAACATCTTGGATGAGTGACTAAGAGGAATAATATGGCGGACTCTACATATAAAAGTCACAACTCTACAATGGTGAAAACTTTACTTTCTTCAATCTACCAGCTCCTTACAATCCCCGGGATCTTGACAATGAAGGAGTAACGGAAGCGATCAGCATAAAAAACGAGAGACCGTTGGATTTCAAGAGGTAATCCAGACATGAAATTAACGTCAGAATACCTCTTAAAACCCACCGATCATCTCGTGATATCCTCAGCTATTTAACATCTTGAACGAGGAACAATTTGATGGCTAGTTGTTTAAATTTTAATTCTACAATTGACAATGTCATTAATTTCTTTGAACTATCAGTTCCTGTGAGATATTTGGAGTAAATTATCAATGGAAGCGCCTAGTATTAGAGACAAATTACGGTTGGGCTTCAAGAGGTAATCTTGGCATGATATTTACGCCTGAGTACCTCTTGGCTCTTGGTGCCCCATAGTCATCTCGCAAAGACATCAGCGACATTCCAGAAAGAAAACCTTTTCAATAGTGACCCTGAGAAACAAAGCGACAGGTGCCTTTAATATTTTTATTTATTTATTTATTTTCTTAAATCTATTTTTTCTTAAATGTATCTTCAGATTTAGAATTATTATTATTTTGTAATACTTTACAATAATGCAGTTGTTTGTGATTTTATTTTTTATAATCATAATTGTTGTGTGTGTGTTATGGTAACTTTATAATAATAAAGTTACCATACTTTAAACATATTTAAGTCTTAGTGTTAAAAAGTTATACAAATACGAAAATGGGATAATATGTAACAGTTTGCAAGAAAGAAGAAAGTCAATTGTTTTTTAAAGAAGGCAAAGAGAGTCTTAGAAAGCAAGAAGCATGTTTAATTTGACTGGAGACATCGGATTTCTTGTATAAACTTAGGGCTTGCCAACTCTTAACAATTTACACTCCATTTTCTCTCAGCAATTCTTTCGGGAAGGAAAGAATCAGGCAAGGGAGAAGAATTACGCCTCAAGGGAAGTGTCAGTTTATCTCAGTTACACCACAGTCTTGAATGTAATGCAAAAACAATACAATAGCCCTACGATAAGCAAAACATTAGCTCTTTTTAACTTAAATTAAAAATCAACGGGTCGAAAAAAAATGTGAAAAAGAACGTGACTGCCGAGGCGGAGCATTTTCTAATTTATCCATCACACAAAAAGTTTATAGAAAAATGTACGGTCGAACTAATAATATATTTAAGTAAAAATTAAAAATATTATACAAAAAGTTAATTGCTTAAGTAGATTGGACTTTAGGAAGTCAAACTATATACATAAAAAATACTTTATAGAACACAAAGTTTACAGTCAAATTTAAATAGATCATTTAAGAAAAAATTACGATTTTACTCTAAATTATTTATTTGTAGGTTCTTATGAAATATAGAGTAAATAAAAATAAAAATTTCTAATATACATATATACATAAATAGTTAACATATATATACATAAATTATTATTAATGCTGATTACTATAATTAGGATATAGAACCTCGAGTGGGTCAAATATAGATAAAAAATACTCATTTTCTCCATTTCATGGTAAAACATTGAATCAAGTTATGATTTTTGGCATTAAATCCCCTCATCGACATTTAAAAAAAATCCATCGAAAAATGGAGAAAATCAGTATAAATTTGTCTAATTGATATAGTAAATGGATCTTAAGGAGTGACATTATGAAACTTTGAACCATTTGATCCGCAAAGAGCTCTGATATAATTGTATATAAAATTTTATCGGCGAAATTATAGTACTAAAATTAATACAAGTGAATACCAATCCAACTCCTATAATATACTAACTTTCTGGCACTATTGCATTTTGCATGTCAATTATTGAAACTACAGCGCATCTATTGTCAAAATATTGTACTATAAATGAAAACCTAACGACCTTCTTTTATATTCTAACTTCCTGGCACGATATTAAGAACCTGGGTTATTTAATTTAAGGGATGAATGTTTAAGGGCAATATTATTAAATTATATTCATTACATATTCTGCAACGAGCAAATAATGAAAAAAATAAGAAAATACAAAGTATCTAAGTTTGTAATTTTTCTGAATAAGGAATATTTTGATACAACTAGCATGAACATAACTATAGCTTTAGCGGAAAGTAGTCTCATGTAATTACGAGTTGTTTAAAAGAATTGGAGTCAGAGTTAATTTCAAATGAATATCTGTTGTAGAAAACAATTGTGAGTAGGAAGTAGGTACTACCCTTCCAAAACATCGAAGAAGAGAACGAGAGTTTCGTATATTTCGCCTTTATAAAATGATTTATGTGAATAATGGTGAAACGTCAGCGCATTCGTCGTCAAAACACCTGTCAACTAGATTTGTGCCTTATCAAGTCGAGGCAATACAGTGGGAGAGGCCAAAATGTATTTTGCAAAACTCGTCCGAATCGAAAGATTGACGATGGACTATTTGGACAGATTTTGGGGAAATGGGAGAGATGAGGGACAGCTCATATCATTTTGACCCAGAGTCCACAGTACGATGCCAGTAGGTGAAACCTTTAGACCCTCCAATAGGTTTCCATAGCGAATTCACAAACCTCAATGAGAATTTCAGAGGTAATACCATCATTCTCTCGACACACGATCACATATCTTGTTTCATAACACCTCCATAACCCGAGATAATATCCACGGTTTATGCTAACTCAGCTCGAAATTAGTTTCTGCTTGAAATATACAATCACTATTACCAAAACTACCCCCTTACAACTATAGTTGGAACAATGTCAAGCAAAATAAATATTAGTATCGTATAAATAATTTAGTTTTATTATTGCAGAAAAAAATAAATCTGGAAACCTATATTTTATTTTACAATAACTAAGAATTATTTATTAACAAAGATATTTTTCGATTGTTTTGATTTCTCTCTGGTGTTTTTTATTGTTATACTTAATAAGAAGTTGTAAAAAGTTTTAATTATTTTATACTAAGTAATTAAAAACCCTATAATAAGTAATTGATTATTTGATATGCCATGTGTATTCTTACTTTATTAAAACTTACAGTGATATGTTTTATTAACTATGTAAAATCATAAATGTTCAATTTTGCATTATACTTATCTCTCATATATAGTGTTTTTGTTTCCATTGTCTCCATCATTTTTCCGTATTATGTCTATTAAAAACTAAATTTAGGATTAGTATAATATTTAAATTTATAATTTATAACCATTAAGTTTTTATCTTACTTTATAGTCAATATAAATAATATATGGGTAATCTTTTAATTTAGTATACCACTCAAAAGGGGATACCAAAGTAAAATAGGTGGCATGAGGCAAAACTTTAGTTGACTATATCCCTCGTGAGTATTTAGACAAAGGGATACTTAGTCTAAAGTAATTTGGGAAAAATCATTATCACTTTGAGTGAGAGAGAGAAAAGTGATAATATCCCTCAGTAACATCCCTCAATTAATAGTCTAATTAACTACTATTACAAATACTATATTAAAAGGTATATTATTACTTCTACTTAAGAGGTGTGTGATGTTCTTTATCCCAAAGTACTTTGGACAAAATATCCATTTGTCTTAATAGATACGTAGACAAAGGGCTATTATTATTTCTATATGCAAGGGGGTTTAAGCTACTTTGTCTAATTTTTATATCCAGCCAGATCATATGAAATTTTTAATGAAATAGGGGAGTACCAAATTAAAAGGTACCCAAAAGGATAATAAAGAATTAATGTAAATTATGTTTCGTTATAATTGTCCAACAACTATCATCTCCTTGCTCTAAGTAGACCAGTTCTTAAGAAATCATCGAGATGAAGTAAGTGTTCAATGTATAAGCGGATGACCGATGGTCTCCGAGAGGTACATATGGCTTGAAATAAACGTCAATGTACCTCTTGGAGACCGCCGATCATTCCGTAATGTCGGCTACCACGCTTGGATAAATGACGACGTGGACTACGTAAACAAACGTCTGAGACCACCTTCCTAAAATGAATTGATTATAATTATTAGGCGGGTTTCAAACAGGGAATAAGTTATGGAAGATGTCTCTTCATTGAACAGATCCATTACATTATTAATAAAAACTAATATTGTTTTCCACAAGAGACGGACTAATTCCTCCCTCGAAGACGAGGTAAGGATGTATAATTTCTTTTGTCATTTATGTCCTTTCCACTGTCTTTTCGGTGTCATCTTGCATTTTTGTCGTTTCTTATTGTGTCCTAATCAGCTCACATTATATTAATTAATTTTTTATTTATTTATTTATTTTTACTTTTTTATTATTATACTATAATAGACGGAGGATGGATCACTTCACCCATCTACACAATGTGACATTATCTCATCTCTCTCGCATAATATTATCCATAGTACACGTATATTAAAATAAGTTATTCGTTTAAATTTGTTAAACAAAACATCTGCCAATCAGTGTGGCACATAAATTTCTCACGTTATTTGGCGTACTTTAATGATGGTTTGCTTTTAAGACCTATTATTGTATAATTTATTTAATTTTTTCCAAAAAATTTTTTAAAACACGATTTTTAAAAAATCGTTCTTTAGAACGATCATACTGCTACTGTTACCTTAGGTAAGCTCAGTAGTAATAATAGTTTTATAACTGGGAAACCATGTAATACATAGATTCTATACAATTTTCTATACTATGATGCATACATTAGTATACATACTATTGAATATCAAATGTCTGCACTCATATAATAGATTGCAAAGCATGTAGATTCTAGAAGCAGGAAATTTCAAGAACTCATAAGTTCAATGTCTTACTTCTTATCCTCTTTTCAAAATGTAAACATTTCATCTTTTCGCACTTTTATGCGATTGTGAGCACTAGATGATAATGGATAATTATTATGAATCAAATTCTTATTACATCAATAAAAAAGTATTCAAAGCGTAATATGTATTTGAAAATGACTAAAATTGGTTTTTATAATTCATTTGTTTATTATTCCATTGTCTCCCCCCCCCCCACAGGAATAAATGTTTTCCTAATGTGTGTCCCTCCATTCTAATATTAAGGATACGTAAACTATTTATAATGTTCAATTTAATTTCCTTTGGGAATAACAATCTAATTCTAAAGCAATGAAACGTTTTTGTATTCCAATTTAATTCTCTTCTTAGGTTTATTTTTTTATTTTTCGTTTTACACTCGCCTTAAATTATACCTGAAATATAAAAATTGAGAAATTATCATATTTATGGGAGGTTTTCAAGCAAGATGAGGACGGGCAGAATTACTTTTTAAAGGGTGTGGAGATAATAGTGTTGAAGGATCGAAAATTAGGGTTCTTCCCCATTCTACCTTGGGGATATCCCTTGAGGCATTTCAGTCATTCTAGAAACTCCATGAGAGTAAGGTACCACAAGTAATTACTTTGGTAAACTTTATACAATGTCTCTTACTTGAGTTTTAAACATTTGTTGAAGAATTCCATTGAACATCAAAGATTACATTACTAGATGAAATCTTCTGTTTGGTAATAAATATAACTTGACTCTTCTACAAAGCTTTATTCCTCAGTCAAAAAAAAGTTATTTCTCAATGTGTTCTGTTCAATTCTATTGTGCACCATCTGCGAGGAAGACTAGTTCCTAAAATATACTCAATCGATTCGAATGAAATTTGTTACCCTTATTCTGAAAAGTCCACTCGAGGAGAAAAAGAGAAATTAATTTTAATTTTAAATTTAGGAAGTCCAAAATTTACTAAAAGTAAATAATATTTCACTAAGCGAAAGAAGCACAACTATCAAGTATCGCATTTCCCGTACTATAAATCAAAACACATCTTGTCGGTATTCAAATGTATATGGGCAGAAACTTTATTATGGTCACATTATTATGGTCACATCTCACCATGTTTAATCCAACCAAACTGTGACATTTATTCCATCCTCATTGTTAATCAGAATTTAAAAATTAATCTTAGCATAAAATTAGTATAAAATAAAGTCAAACATACATAGATCTCATATTCTTTATGTAGACATAGAAGAGCATAAGAACATAAAGAATATTTATTATTATTATTTAAATTTTTTATAAATTTTGCATATACATGGTGGAAAAAATGGTTGAGCGTATAAAAATTACTGTTTTATAATAACAGCATTTAAATCTTTAATTATTAAGTTGGTATCTACTGTCGTATATTAAAAAAAGCCCAGGAATGATCAAATGATAATATCATTAAATATTATTATTATAGATATGGTATAATTAAAAATAAGATTCATGCGGAATAGCTGCTATAGCACGTTTAAATACTAACAATAGCACAATAAAGAAAACGTATAAGAGAACACACAAGCATTCTTACTTCTGACATAACAGTTCTACAAATGTGACAGTACAAAGCCTAATGATTTTCAAGACATTTCAACTGCAAGCTTAGAGAAGTGCCTCGTTTGATAACATTTTAAGGGCAAGATAACACTCTGATTGCTTCCATTGTTTCACATCCTCTGGTAATAACCCCTACGGCTAAACAATTCTAAAACTGACTTTCTCCGTGCAACAAACTTAAAATATTCCCAGCCTAAAATCGTAAGAATACAGTTTTCTTGATATAATCTTTAATTCGTTAAACAAAAAACAAAAAAATGGTCAGGCAATTATAGTTCAGCAGTCGGTTTCCTCGTGACATATAAATTATTGGAATGATGGCCACATAGATATTGAATATATAGTGTGAATGTATGTGCCTGCTTCAATTCCCAGGGGTGGCAAACTTATTTTGTATTTAATAATAAATGTGGCCAAACCATAAAACCTAATATGAGACTACCTGTATGCTACTTTAGACAAAACTATCCCAATTCCTTTAAAATTGGATGATTACTTTTAAAGATAGTACCTTCACACCTTCCTCGCGTCCAATTATTGGACGAATGGAATGTCACAAGAGAATATTGATCTCTTTCGATTCCCCAGTGGAGCCTCACTTAATTTAATGGATTATTTAATGTCCACAGATGATTAAAATTAATATGAGACCATAATGTGGGCTACTTTGACATACCATCAACATACATAAAATTTCCTAAAATTCTGATAATTACTATACCAGATATAGCTTTAATGAATAAAATAAAGAAGGCTTGTGTGCATGGGGAAGAGAAAGCAATCCAAAAACGGTTTAAATTGAATAGGACCAACAAAGGGCTAATTACGACCTGGGTATTAAATTTCATTGAAAATCAGGCTAATAGATTTAAGATATGGAGGGATGGTTTCACAAAAATATTGAACAGACCGACAGACAGACATTAAATATCTGAAACAGATTTCTAGATTTGGAATTTTTGAGAATATAGCCACAGTGCTTCCTTCAATAAGATCTGAAGCAAAATTGCACAGATTTTAACCAAAAAAAATGTTACTGTGATTGTGATTCTATCAAAGTTCATTCTCAACCTGTAAAGTAAATTACATGCGATCACGCGAACTTCAAATTTACAAAATTGGGAGAGGGGAAAAAATGTTTTTCTAGAGACCGAAGGTAACCAAAAACCATTAGGGTGTAAAAGTAAAAAAAAGGAGCAAAAAAATATAACATGACTTTTTCAATCAGCCTGTTAAAAATCCCAGTTATTTTATAGGAAGATAAAAGCAAGGGAACCCGTTTTTTTCTCGACCTTCTCGGGGGAGAATATTTACTAGCGAAATGTTTTATGCTTTTATAAAACTCCCCCGAACCCCCTCTCCTCGAAATAAAAAAATAGTCAGAGAGGAAATAAAAAGAATGTTGAAGTTCAGTTGGAATTCGTGTTTATACAGCGATAAGCTCTGACAGACTGACAACAGAAAATATAATAAAAAAGGAAGCACATTAACAAAACGAATACTCACAGCTAAACGAGCAACGGGACAAATTAAAATTACTATTTATGTGAATGTTCATTTCAATTAATTAAACTTTAAAGGGAGGAAAAATATATTTAAAAAAATAACTTGACATAGAAAAAGCTAAAGTAATAAAGAAGAGAAGACGGAAAACTATATAAAATACATATACAATTTTAATACCTCAACATAGATAATAAAGTTTATATGCGACTTAGGACATTAACAATGTGGTTAGGAAATGCTACGTACTTATTGTTGTTACTACATGCTAGTTAGGCTATTATTATTTAATGAAAAGCATTTAAAAAGCAGCAGATGTAAAGTTTAATCCTCTATAGCTAAATATTAGATTTTTATTTTGTAAAGGTTGTAAAAAGGTGGATTTATATTAATTTTTACTAAGTGAGCAATTATGAGAGACAGGAAATTATTAGTAAGTTCGCATGATCGTATTGTGTATAATTTCCCCTCAAGCTTTTAACACTGTTTAATTATTAACTTAAAATAAAGAAAGTTATTTTATTTTATAGTTTTTTTAGTACTGCGCATGCTCAGAGTGCATTTTGTGAAGAGGCTTTTTAACATTAATATGTTTTGGGCTAGGGAGAAAATATGTTAGTTGGGTTATAAGAGGTAGCTTGGTTTTCTCTTTAGTACTATACTTCACCACCAGAGGTGATAAAAACAAACCATTTTTAACTACATACTTACTTTGACTAAATGGCCTGATGAAAAATATTATAAAGCCAATACGTAGCCAATACGTCTTAATTGGCTTCTTTTAGATTGTATAGTTCTTTTTTAAGAATAAACAATAGAAATGAAAAACAACAGCTGCTGCATAATAAAGCGAGAAGCATCTATCTCTATAGGTTTTTTTTTATAGCCTACGTGACCGTGTGGCTTAAATTATTTGTCAGCAATCACTGAACAAAGGTCAGTACGAAGTGGCGGGTTCGATCCCGAGCCACGATGTGTTCTGATTTACATGGCTAACTAACGATCACATCATGCTCGCTTCGGCTATAAATCATGCAGTGGGAGTATGTGTGAAGTGGGTGGAACTCTGTTCTACAGAGATAGTAAAAATGGGACCAATAAGGTCCTAATAGCTAGGTTTCAACAAGTGGATCCTCACCGTCTAACTGCTACCACTTTCTCTATACTTTTAAGATTAGTACCTTAAGAGTGAGGTCATTATATTGAGTGACTAATAACTATTCAGTTATAAAAAATATGATAGGTTTTTAAGTCTAACATTTATTCCAAACTTCTTCTTCATAAAAAGCTAATCTAAAGGCGCGTCCACACTATGCCGAATAAGGCCTATCGGCCTGTGCCTGTCGGCACGCTCGGCTCGGCACGTTCGGTTCGGCATGGTGTCCACATTACTTTAGTAGTGTGGACGCCCCGATCAGTGCCGAACCCCCACTCTCACGAATACCCCCATCACACGATTACCCCCACTCTAGTAGAAAATAGTCTGCGAACCCCACTTTATGATACTATCTGTCGACTGAAGCCGATCGGCACGTCCACACTATAAACTTTGTTCCGGCTCGGTCCGGCTTTCTTTGATCCGGACCGAGCCAATTCGGGTTGGGTTCGGCACGCTTCGGTACGGTTTTCGGCACGTCGGCAAAGCCGACCGCCAAGTCTACACTAATTCGGCTCTGCCGTTCGGCTCAAGCCGAATCATGCCTATCGGTATAGTGTGGACGTGCCTTAATACATCATTAATAAATCTAATTATAACTTTGACTCACAATAATAAAAAGTATAATTAACCTCATATTTGATGGTTGTTTGTTTCAGTGAGCACGCCAGCATTAGTCAGCGTAGTATTGGGATGTTCGGTGTTCTTGGCAAGCGTGGGTGCGGTGACATGCCTCTGCTATGGGAGAAGACAAAGTCCCTCTCAAGTCAAGCTGAGAAGGGACCGACCCATGACCTTCCAGAGGAAACCAGTCAAATCTCCACTCCCTACCACTCACTACCTCAGGAAATCACCTTCACCTACAACACCGGTAATCAAATTTTAAATTAAAAACAAAAAGAAATTACCAAAAAAAAATACACTGCCAATTAGTGTGGCACATAGCTTCCTCGCATGCTATCTTGTACTTTATTGTTATATTAGCATTAACGATTTATTACTTTATTGTTTATTGTGACCAAATCCGAAAAACTAAAGAAAACAGTTATTTTCAATTTATCCTAAGAAAAAATAAACAACAATATACACTCCATAACAATTATTAATCTACTATTAAAAGAGCTTTTGAACGATGTACATGATTATTTAAAATATTAATTTTTACAATTGTACCCCTGTACCCTTGGGTTCAATATTTATATTGAAATAAACAAACAATCCAATACGGCATAAAATAAGCTAATAAAGAAAAATAAACCACTTACAAAATTATGAAAAATTTATTTAACCTCTTTTACCTGCAAAAAACCAACAAATTGGTACAAAAGTACGGGTACAAATTTTTATAAAAATAAACAAATAAAACCGCTTTAATGTACAAATCAAGGCCTTTCAAATGATATACGACACAATACTGAAATCGAAAAAAGTGGTCACGTGGCCTCGGCACTCAGGAAAAAGTTTTAAAAACATATCAAACACTTAATTCAAAGGGCATTAGTGACAGATTAAAGCCTAAAAATCAGAATTAAAATCGGTCAACAATTGCCAAAGATTTGAGAGCTTAAAGGCAAAAATTGAAAAAATTAAAACCAAAATTGCCCCATTTATGGTACAACCGATAGAGATACGACAAAATGTCCTATGACCAAAATTGTAGATCATTAAAAATCAGACCCGGTTTGTGCAACCAGTTTTTCAATTAGACTAAGCGTTAATTTTTAAAAAATTTCAACACAGCTATGACCGTTTTTCTTATTTTAAGGGGTGTCGCTGTAGGTTTTACTAAAAAATTGTATTTGAAAAAAATGTTCGTCTCATTGAATAGATATGGTTTGATTTTTTTCCCGACCGAAAATTCCAATTTTAAATTTGAAGTTCACGTTTACGCGAGCGTTGCGCTTGAACAGATAACGTTGTCCAACGAACTCGTCCTGAGCATTAGCAAAATGAACATGTATACCAAATTTCATCAAAATCGGTCAAGAATTACTCAAGTTATCGTCGCACGTTTCATGATTCACGGACACACAGACCGACAGACAGACAGATAGACAGACACGGAACCAAAAATGTTCCCTGATGTCTAAAACGGATTTCTGTCTTGGAATTTTTAAAATCAGAGACATAAAACTTTTTTGTTCTCACAAGTGAACACAATGCTTCCGTTACCTTCGGTTAGCTCGGAAGCAAAAATAATAACGTAATCCAATGCATTAAGCGCTTTTACCTTTAATATAGTTCTATGTTAAAGAAAAAAAATGTTTCCAGTTAACTACATACTATGCACCATAATTACGGAGGCTTTCACGGTTGGTCTCAAAATTAATTTTCAGGTCTTCAGGTAGGTTCTGACTATTCTAATTCATGGGATCTAAACTTTTCAAAACGCAGTTTTTTCAAAAAGACCTTGAGCTGTATATTATTTAAATAAATAATTAAGAGTGGTTTATATTTCAGGTATCATAAACCTACTAATAAGAATATCTTATAAGATTAATTATTATTATAATTAACATCAGACAAATTATTATTGCGAGAGACCAATTACGAGTTCAGTATAAGATAATTATACAGAAAACTAAAACATATCTATTAAAAACATATCCAAAGGCTAAAATAATGAGACCAGAATATAAATAAATATGTAATCATAAATACCTACTAAGATGAAAATCAAAACTAAGGAAAAATCATGTGGTTAAATTTAATTCAACTGAATAAATTTCCTCTGCTTACTTCAGCCCTATCAGATGAAGCCAATTACCGAGGAATAGGAGACAAGGGATATTTTAAAAGAAATCCGAGATATCTTTAGAATCCCTGGTTATAAAGATCATTAAAAACTTTTGCCGACTTAATAACAACTAAAGAAGATACTTGAAACCAGGATTTATTATTTGCATTATAAACCCCGGGGGAGGGGAAGAGACTAAATTTTTACTAACTTTTATTTTTTTTTGACCAGAATCAGATACAATGCATACCCAAATCTAACCCCTCCGTAAATCCGAATTGGTTCTCATTTTACGTTTGTACATGTACATCTACAAACATGTTACAGGGTACCTCTAAAGTTACGTAAGTGCGCGTAAAAAGACAAAAACAGTTTTATCATAGAAAATTGTGTACGGAACCTTGGTCATATAATCGAAATAGTTTCAAGTCTCCCACCATAGTCAACATAATGGTTTCATGTTTGCTTTCTTAGACATGATGTTTGTATTATACTTATTGTTCTATATAATAGACTGATACAACAAAATTACCTATTGGGGAATGTTTCCCATTTAGCCAAAAAAGGAAACTTAAACTTAACTTCATTAAAAAAGCTAAGTTCAACCTTTTTTATTTTTTTTATTTACTGATGATTTAGTTTCTTTTTTTTAAAAGAAAATTAATATTTAAAACTATGATAGGAGCTTAAGTCCTTTTTTTAAATTCCCTTAAAATTTAATTTAATCCTGTTTTCATTGATTTTCCTTAAATTACTAATTAATATGAAACTGCCTTTTGCCTAGAATTAATAAATTTAAAAAAATATATATGTACCTATATACAGATGTAAATAAGAATCGAGAGAGGAATGATAAATGTGATTTCAGTTGTAAAAAGAATTTATCTTTTTCTGGAATAAAGATGTGGTTAGAAGTAATATAATTTTTAAAATAACTCCCCGTAATTTTGCACAAGGAAGTAAAGCTAAAAATAGTATTAAACATAAACGAGAGAAAAAAAAATCTTTAAGAAAAAAAAGAAAGAAAGATAAAAACAATCAAATGTGGTACATTTCAGGAAAATTAAAATTCAGACAATTGGGCACGACGTGAAGAGGAGTTAAAAAAATAAAAGAAAAAGCTCTAGTCCAAAAAAAGGACAAGGCATCGTTCTGGAAGTAAAGAGTGCGAATCTTGGAAAAGTGTATGACTGAGAAAGTGAAAAGACTAAAGTGAAGAAGATAGGAACCGAGAGAGGAAGATAAAAGTGGGATGGGTAGGAAAAAGGGCCGAAATAGACTAGACCTACAACTCTTTATGTCTTGCAGGCTCGGTCCCACAAAACCCTTAGCCCTGATGAGCAGACCTTAGTTATTAACAACTGGACTAGAAACAGAATCCGCGTTTCCTTCCTCCCTTCCCCGGTCCCTTAACAGAGCCAAGCTTCCCAAATTACTTCAACCCTTCCATTAAAAGGACATAATAGGTGGCAATAAAGGGATTTTAACCCAGGCTCTCCGTCAAATTAAATTGAGTGCTGAAGGTAATATCCGAAAGACCCGTTATAATTATTAGTGCGGTTTATTTTTACAAAACAGATAAAATAGAACATATTAAAACGCAAAAGCGGTATTAAAATAGAATTAATTTAATCACCACAGTGATTAATGATAATATTTAGGGATATAATAGAATTTAATCATGACTAAACTAGTTACAAACTATTATATTATCTAAGTGGAAATTGTAATACCACGAAGTAATGCAAATACAAGATCTGGTAATCCAAAATCATAAGTACAGTTCTCTTAAAGCCGACATCATTGCAAATTATAAGCTCAATTCCTATAATGTGACATAATTCTCTCTCTCTCTCTCTCTCTCTCTCTCTCTCTCTCTCTCTCTCTCTCTCTCTCTCTCTCTCTCTCTCTCTCTCTCTCTCTCTCTCTCTCTCTCTCTCTCTCTCTCTCTCTCTCTCTCTCTCTCTCTCTCTCTCTCTCTCTCTCTCTCTCTCTCTCTCTCTCTCTCTCTCTCTCTCTCTCTCTCTCTCTCTCTCTCTCTCTCTCTCTCTCTCTCTCTCTCTCTCTCTCTCTCTCTCTCTCTCTCTCTCTCTCTCTCTCTCTCTCTCTCTCTCTCTCTCTCTCTCTCTCTCTCTCTCTCTCTCTCTCTCTCTCTCTCTCTCTCTCTCTCTCTCTCTCTCTCTCTCTCTCTCTCTCTCTCTCTCTCTCTCTCTCTCTCTCTCTCTCTCTCTCTCTCTCTCTCTCTCTCTCTCTCTCTCTCTCTCTCTCTCTCTCTCTCTCTCTCTCTCTCTCTCTCTCTCTCTCTCTCTCTCTCTCTCTCTCTCTCTCT
>KZ652520.1:89474-102349 GCA_001010745.2 Gerris buenoi | reverse complement strand
AAAAAAAAAAAAAAAAAAAAAAAAAAAAAAAAAAAAAAAAAAAAAAAAAAAAAGTTCAACAACAAAAGCGTTTGTGAAGCATTCCTGGCATTACATATGATTAGGTAATGAATAGTAAGCAATAATAGTAGCAATAGCATTCTAATGCCGGCTCTTCGTCTGTTCGTCGACACAACTCAAGCATGCAATTTGTTCCCGAGTGCGAACATGTACAATGGAAATGTACACCCTCGTCTGGTTCATTCGATGTTGTTAACTCCGAGAGCATGCGAGGGAAGCTCTCGAGTGTCAAGCCGAGAGTGTACAGCCGGCGTAAGGAATTACATTGAACCAATAACTTAAGATATTTATGATAAGATGTCATAAAAAAGGTAATATTAAAAATAAAATTAGATAAGAGATACTAGCAGTAAATAAGATATATTTCACTTTATTACTTTATAATGTAATCAGCTAAATATTGAAAAATCCTTTAAGAATTTTTTAAAATGCATATTCCAAAATAAAAATACGTACTGATAATAATAACAATATGGACTCGTCAAGAATTAATTACTCTTAGGACTTACATAATTATCTTATCATTTGTATACATGCATATAATTATAGAAAGCCGAAGTGTCCGTGTGCATTAAATTACTTCCCACGCCTCCTCGGCCTTTAAAGGATCAAGGGTAGTATTAGGTGGAAGGTTCCCTCTCGGAGATGCTCTGATTTATATAAATAGCTCACTAATGATCATACCATACTCGCTTCGGCGGTACAATGTACAGAGGTATGATGTGTGAAGTGGTTGGAACTCTACAACGCAACGGGGCTTGGAAAGATGGTCTGATTGCTAGGTTCGAATAAGTAGTTCGTCCTACCTGTCTAGTATTAGTTCTATGAAATTACTATACTTAATTATCACCTTATGTCTCTCGTAAAAGCAAGTGATCGACAACAGCTGTTAACTAAACTTATGTAAAATAACCAAACTTGTGCTGTCGAACGGGACTAAAATCAAAAAAAAAAAAAAAAAAAAAAAAAAAAAAAAAACACTAAACTTATGTATAACATCATTTGCAAATAATAATTAAAACAAGTAAATCAATAATTATTGAACGCGTAATTAGCTTATAGTATATTCAAGTGGATGACCAAGGTAGATTGGATAGGAGAGCATGGGCTTCCCTATTAACAAAGTTAAGTAGCATCGGTCTCTATATTTGGATGGGTCTAATCAGGGTTCTATTCCAGAATCGAGCCCCACTCTCGGTTTTCACCCAACATCGCTGAATAAACGGGTAATAAATGGAGTAAGTGGCAACTAACTTGTTTCGAATATGCCAATTATAAGGTTTATACAGCTGATAGAGCGACAAACTTACCCTGTGTCATCTATTATGTAAATAGTTGTAATCTCTTTGGCAGGCCTAGGTCCTTAACGGGCTATTGAGTCACGGGGTTGGTTATAGTTAGTTTATTCAAGTGATTAGCAAGTGCTTATAGTCAATCAATGCTCAAATAGTTAATCAATGCTATAATATATAAATATCCACACAAAACATTTAAACGCTAAAAGAAATTTGATTTTCCTCAAATTAAAACACCTACATATTTTCTAGACTATATTCATGTTAATTAGTCATAATTTTTGTTTTATTATCCGAGTGATGAATTAATCAGCATTAAAAAAGGCTACTTAGCATATTATGTAAACAACTAAAGTCATAGAACATACTCAAAGAATTTAAATATATGCTAAAAGAAATCCTTAAATTACAATTATAACCTGGTAATCTGTAACCTTCCCTTCATTCGGGAAAACTTCTTTCTAATTACAAATAAAATTAGCATTTTGACAATCAAAAATATTAAATTTGTCTGGTCAGCGGCGCACTCATCGGAACCCCCAAGGAAATGTACAGACTTAAGAAAATACTATTTACTTAAATGAAATACTGAAGTAAACGATGAAAGTATATTTTGTAATCTTTACTACTTATAAAATACATTAAAAAAAATACTTTTTTCTATACATACATGCACTACAGAATATATAAGCTCGTCCCCCTACTTCCCGACTTCTACTTTTAATAGTCTAGGTTCCAGCCCCCTTCCCTGCCCCCGACTGTGTCCGGTTATTATCATAATCAGGAATTAAATAAAAAGTTTTTTTTAAAAAAAAACCGAATTAAATCGGATAAGTAGAACTGAAGATCCGTAATTATCAAGAAAAAAACGAACTTTCATAAAACTACATCCTATCACTAAAGATGCTTTATTTTATTAATATATTAATCATTAATACTTAACTTTAAGTCACCCTTTATACTCTTTCATACATTTATAAATAGCTTAACTAAGAATATTTAAAATAAAATTAATAATAACATACAATAATGGGCACAAAAACATAGATCATTATAAGTTTCAAAGAGTATTGATGCCTTCGTGCAATGCGCATGTGTCATATCAGCGAAACTTTATCATCCGCAACCCGCAACCCGAACATTTATTTTTAAAAACGATATTATAGATAACTAAGACATGACTACAGAAGATTATAAACAAAAACAAAATATAAGTTATAAAGAGATTTATATGATTCAATTTAGTAATATAATTATTCAGTGATTAAGATATTTCGAGTATTCCTTACCTTTTAATATTATACTAATATAATAAATAAAGAAATCTTTTAAAAACCACGATGTGAAAGAGAGAGAAAGAATGTTTAGAAAATAAGACTATGGAATAGTTATACGGATCTATTCACTGCCCCATCTTCAAACACAAGACAAATATAAAACTATACACAATACATCGAACTGTAAAAACAAGTTTAAAATCAAATGTAACATACCTTCACGTTACTTGTCCATCATGATTACTAAAGAAATACGTAAATCGATCAAGAAGGCTTTTCGAAAAACAACGTGGTACGAAATAGAGAAATTATTATTAAATTACAAAAGAAAACAAGACAAACTTTTTACTAATTATTATCGGAACATCAATATCTATTTTACTTGTTACACATTAACGATTTAACAAAAGAGTTCAATTAAAGGATCAAACTCAATGTGAGCGGACCACACTCGAGAGAAAATAAACACTGCATCATAACCTCTAATTAAAAGACTTGAATGTTAGAATAGCCAACGTATCAACAACAAATATTCCAATCAATATTATTTTTATTTACAATTGATACGAAATGTAGACATTTTATCTCTGTTTAGATGTGAAGAAAGTGATTCTTTTCATCTAATCATTGCGCATGCGCGTTTTATATTAGTGCGATAACATGAAGAATTTCTTCACCTTATCGCACGATTTGCGAGTTTGTTTACACTTAACAAAACTAATATGCTGTTTATTTGACTTGCAATGCTTGTACGTATGTATGTTCGGGTCAAATCTTGCAATTGAATTTTAAAGCAGTTATCCTCGACCGATTGAATTGAAATTTTGCATACTCGTTTATAGTCTAAGATCCGGTATAAGGAATATATACCCTCATCTGTTATTTAATTGGAATAAAGAATATATGATAGAGAATGTGTAGAATAATACATCGCAAATAGGTTGCCTAGCGAAATCGCGTACCGATGGTGTAAAATAATAAACTGTTTATAACCTTCCCTTACTTCAACTACCCCGATGTTTATTCATGAAAATCGAACATAAACTGATAGAATCGACCCCAAGGAATTCAAAAAATAAGGTTTGCCTACTTTCCTCTCTGGGCAACTGTGGAGTTGCCAGGTATAAACAGGTGAGTAACGTAATTAATATACCCTCATCAGTTATTATATCGAGTTATATATCAAATGAAAGCTTATTTTATTCCCAATCCAACCGTATTAGGTTGCCTTAAATTCTAAATTAAAATTCAAAATTTTAGATCTAAAATCTAGGCAACCATGGATTCATCCAACTTTTGGATAAGGCAACCTAATACGGTTGGATTTGGAATAAAATTACCTTTCATTTGATATATAACTCGATATAATAACTGATGAGGGTATATTAATTACGTTTACTCACCTTTTTATACCTGGCAACTCCATAGTTGTCCAGAGAGGAAAGTAGGCAAACCTTATTTTTTGAATTCCTTGGGGTCGATTCTATCAGTTAATGTTCGATTTTCATGAATAATACATCGGGGAAGTTGAAGTAAGGGGAATGTTATAAACAGTTTATAATTTAACACCATCGGTACGCGATTTCGCTAGGCAACCTATTTGCGATGTATTATTCTACACATTCTCTATCATATATTCTTTATTCCAATTAAATAACAGATGAGGGTATATATTCCTTATACCGGATCTTGGACTATTAGTTTGGATGACAATGCACGGTTAACTAAATGACGTCATTGTATATTCATTCAATAGGTTATAGGTTTGTTCCAACCACACTTCAAACTGGTTTGGAACTGTCCGACGCATGCGCATCGGACCACATTTGAACGTTTTTTGCTAATGCACATGCGTCGTAAGGTTTGGAACTAGTTTGAGGTGTGGTTGGAACAAACCTAATATGGCGGAAAGCCCAAAATGGCGGACAAGTTTTTTTTTTTTTTTAGCACGTATCAAATGCAAGAGTTTGGTGAGAATACGAATAAAAGCTTGTATTTAAACATATGTTTTTAAAAATTAACTTATTTAAAATAATAACAAATGTACATAAATATTATTTAATACTGAATTAAATATATGATCTATTTAAACACAATGGACTTTATTTAGTTATCCATTATGTTACAATGGTTTACTATTAATAATACTGGGCAAACCAGCTTAACATAACCGTTATATTGATAAAGAACTTGAAAGCCTTATTTTTTTGTTACGTATTTAAAAAATCCAAAACATTTTATGTAGATTAAAATTAACTCTACAAATAAAATATTTTTTGAGCCGTTTTTATATGATACGTAACTTGGAAAAATGAAATATTTCTATACTTTTGATACGGATAACGGATTCAAAATATTTTTTTTAATGAAGCGGTTTTTTAATAAGACAAAAAACTTTTATGCTTACTTAACCATGGAGACTTTTAACTTGTTGCATTAGATTGAAAAACCTTCATACAACAAAGTAAATCTACCTTTGTACATATTTAAGATAATAACTTCCTTTTCACTCCAGCCTTACTGAAAAACAGAATGTGCTGGTAATAATATACTCATTTTACAAGCTACAATATTTTTAAAACTTATTGACTTGGCGAAGTGAGTTCTTCCTTTTAGAGACTTAGCCTTTGAAAGGTTTTTGGGTTTATTTATTTATTTTTGTCTAACGATAACACAATATAACTACATATTATTATAAAATTTCTATTCTTTTCTGATTTAGATAAAGGTAGGCTTATATAGCATGTAACACAAAATTCTTGAAATAAAAATTACGTTTCCCTTGAAAAATGTTTCATGCTATAATATAGCATATATAAGAGCAAAATGCAATCTTTTCTACGCGCGTACTTTATGTACCGCATCACAAGATCTTATATCTACAATATTAAGATCTTTGTACCAATTTAACATTCTTCTTTCAGGGGCATTTCTTTTCTTGAGGTAATTTAACACTTTAAAAATAATGAATTGATTTTGTTTCTTATTCTTGATCCTATAGAATAGCTTTTATATTTTTAAATAAATATATTTTTAATATATTTTTAAATTAGAAGATACATTATTCTTTTTTAACTAGCATTATGATTTACAATAGAAAATTTATTAATAAGTACATATTATCATGTGCTTTTTTTCTGTTTATTTTACGTCCAGATCTACACATTATTACATTATTACTTATTCACTCGATGTTATTCTTAGTGTGAGTGTGAAGTGAACATGTCTAACCTTTCTGAGATTCGAACCAGATACGTGGGTGTTTAGACCTCGGTTTTAGGCGAGTAGCGAATGCACTGACCACTTACCTGGGCTGGTCATCATCATGTCTAAATTTATATTTATAGTGAGAATAATGGCGGCTGTCATTAACTAAAAACTAGTATAACAAGAAACCTTTCTGGCTTTAAATGGAGCAATGCAAGCTTTTTATTCGGTAAAATTATTATTATCAAATTGTCAATTTTCTTTTTATTAATAAATGATAATTTACAAGTGAGGATCTATCTAAATATACATCGATGTTTATTCTACACATGCTTCATACTACTATTTAGGCTACCGCTCTTTGAGGTTAGAAAAATCACTAACATTTATTGGTTCTAAGCAAGATATCAAAACATTAAGTACAGGCTTCATTCCTAATTTTAATTCTGCACGATTTGAGCCCTATTTCTATTCCCTACTACAAGAAATGCTACAACTATTTCAATACAAAGAGTTTTACCGATGTATTGAAATGGCGGCTGTACTATTTATAATAGGATGTTGAAATAGGGCTCAAATTGTGCAGAATAAATTGGGAATGAAGCCTGTACTTAGATTTTTTTATACCTTGCTTAGAACCAATATCATTTTAATTTTACACTTTTTCCTAACCTCAAAGGGCGGTAGAGCCTTAAGCAATTTTTAGAGTATAGTTGTTTGATTTACTTATAATGCAATGCAAAGTAAAATTAAAGCATTTAATTAATGCTTTTAAAGCATTAAAAGTAATTTTGATTGTTAAAAAGGTTAACTAGGTACTTCAATTTGCAAGGGCCGTTTTCAAGTTAAGCACATGTATATCTTACCGATGTATTCAGCTAAAATTTTAGCCAATTGAATAGCTTACTTTAAATGTCTCTAACATAAAAATGTGCCGTCAAAAGATTCTACACACAGTCATTAAACCTGAACAAACCAAATTTATTAACAAGTAGGTTTTAGTATTTTATTAGAGGTTCTCTGCTACATTTCTTCGTTCCTTTAGGTGTTTTAATGTTACTAAGAATTCTCTCGGCGTCTCTTTATTTAGTCTACAACCTTTATAACCAAGCAAGTGTTACAACAAAACAACTTTGTATACGGTTTAAAATGTCTTCTACCTCTTCATTAGAAACAACACAACAATTCTGTTGCAAAATAACTTAAAAAAGAGAATTCTCTGAGAAAATTTCAACATAAAGACCCGTTTTTATAAGCAAATATATATTTAACACTTTCATACCTCGTACAACACATATTAAATGTTTTTAATTACATCTCTTAAAATGTATGGTATATAACTTTTTTTTAAAAAAAGGAAAAGAATTAGGCTAAAACGTTTCTTGTTATGTATACAGAACATTAAAAAGTTTCGTCGCTTGAAAATGTTAGCTTTCCCAAGAGACGGTTTGAAGTTTAGGAGGATTTGACGGCTCTTTTGCTCGCTTCAAGTACAAAGAACGTTCACACTTTGCAAGAGGTAGGCAAGTCTTGAGTGCTTTCTAGTAAGATAGGACGAGTAAAGGAAGGAATACGGCTTTATCAAACCTTGTTTAAATTTCCTTAATGACGAAAGTTTTCACTCCAATTAGCAGTCTAGGTTTAGCGAGCGGGATACTTACAAATGGATTTCCAACGCTCGACCCGATGATCGCATCCTTTTATACCATACTTTTTCAAACTGGTAAATTTCTTGGAAAACTTCACGCCTTCTCACTTCTTCTTCGTTAATCTAAGCATACTTCCGTTTCCCTGCTACATTAAGTAATGAAATATTTAAATTTTAATTCATATACCCGCCGAATGCTCCAGTAAGGTGGATCATTACACCTACGACTAATGCAAAGGTAAACTAAATGATAAAGCTCTTTTACTACACCTATGACTCCATTTATTTAACTTTACTTGTTTGAGAGAAACAAATTCTGTAATCGACTTTTTAACCACTTACCAATAACCAATGAAGCTAACATTTAGAGATTATGTACTTCCGGTGACAATGCAAATTAAGCTTCTTCATTATTTTACAATCTACTACCTTACTGTTACTAGGCATCGCGTGACCCTATCATTGAAGCGAATGTATTGCAATAAAATACTGAATATTAAAATTTGTTAATCGTGATGAATGTCATAGTAGAGTAGAAGATAAGTGGAAGAGGGCAGTGCGAGGTAGAGTGGGGATACTCGGCTTTACTAAGCTTTACTTCCTAAACGAAACTATACGCTACACGGCTATTACAACCTTAACCACCCCCCGTAGATTTTAAACAATTATTATAAATTATGTATCACTTCATTTCTCAAATACTACTACTTATCAACTACTAATACTACTACAATACAACTACTAATACTACTACTACTATCAAGTTGAAATTTTACATACTTGTTTCAATTGTACTTTAGACGATGTATATGAAGTTTTATTAAAATCGTTACGTAAGAACGTAAGATATCGGTAAAAAGGTTGTTTTCACTATTAGAAACGTTTAGGTCCGCTTTAATAGTTTTAGCGATCTTTATTAATTCATATCGGTGTCGCTGTGGATTTTACTGAAAAAATTTTATTTGAAAAAAATGTTCATCTCATCGAATAGATAAAGTTAGAATTTTTTCCCGTCCTAAAATTTCAATTTTAATGTTGATGAGCACGTTTACGCGAGCGTTGCGCGCGAACACTTGGACAGATAACGTTGTCCAACGAATTCGTCCTGAGCATTGGTGAAATGAACATGTGTACCAAATTTCATCAAAATCGGTCAACTTTTACTCAAGTTATCGTCGTACGTTTCAGACATACAGACAGACACGGAGCATATTTCGTTGAATGTAAGAAGCGCGCTACGCTCGCTTCAATTACATACAACGGTTCTATAATATTTTCAAAGGTGACTATTCCTATTCTATTATCTACCTATCTTATCATGTTACTTAGTATAATGACGATCTCGTTTTTCCCATTAGGTACATGCTTTTATTAAATAATTAGTATCTACACATTTAATGAATCATCCTCTTAAATAAAATACAACACAGATACCATCTAAATTTATAACTATTACGCATTTAGACAATAGAGTTTTTATTAAAATTTCGATTAGACTATCATCAAAAATAAATCGTCTTGGTTTCCGGTGAAATCCACGTCACGAAATCCGTTTACCCTCCACTACTGGAAGCATCTTCAGGGATGAGGTGCATCGAAATGTTTACTTGAAGCAACAACATGACATACCCCAGCAGTGGCGTCGCCAGAATTTCTGTCACCTGGTGCGGACAGTCACACGGTAGGCCTACCGTTTGTCTCACAGTCACAATCATATTTATAAAGCAAAAAGTTATTTTTAAAAAAATTGCATTAAATAAACAAGTACATTTTTAAATCTTACACCCCTCTCTTGTCATGGAACCAGGTGCGGGCCACACCCCCCTGGCGACGCCACTGTACCCCATACAGGCGACAGGCCCCTTGTTGCTTTAGGTAAACATCGCGATGCACCACACCCCTGAAGATGCTTCCAATTGTGGAAGCGAAACTTCGGACTTCAACCCCTACGTGACGCGGATCTCACCGGAAAACCAATCTGTTTATGAAGTCTTCCCGCGGATGCCTAAGCACTAAGTTTTCGACAAAAAAATTTTAATTTCTGGAGTGTAGATTAGGAATATATAAATCTATGATAGTTGTAGCAAACCTAATAGAGAAGACAATAATTCCACAATATTAGATAGCACATTTAACTACACTTGGATTCGTAGATCAGCAGGATAAACCAAAAATTCGATCGATGGCCCTCAATAGACAGAAGAAAAATACTATCTCCTGCTAAATACCACTCATTGTGTAGAGCAGTTAGTTGTTTCTAACGAGAGTGAGTTCGGTTTTTTGGTACTATTCTAGCACAAAGGATGAATCGGTTGCCTACACTGAACAAAAAACGGAAGATATGATTGGTGGGTTAGAAACTGGATACTTACAAGGAATCCGAGGCCACATAATTCGGCTGACATGGAACTAAGATAATATAGTTACCCAGATGATTTTAAACTTATTGTAAGTGTCTGAAGGCCAGTTTGATTACATTTCGGGACGTGTTTCAGCATTGATTTCAAAATCAGGTACAAAACAAACAATCATACAAATCAGTAAATGCAAAACAAAACTACAGGTATTTCGTATAACTTCTTTTGGTCCAAATACAGGAATTTTGAGCCTATCAGAAATTCTCTAAACCAACACTATTCTAAAATCTCAGTCCCTTTATTCTTTGATGCTTGCATCATACAGTTGTTTACTAGCATACAATTCGAGAAACGGCTCAGTTTCATCTTTGGTTACACAAATGTTGGCACTTCCATAGTGCCAAAGAGAGAGGAGTCGACTGGCGCTACTGTCGAGACAGTATAGTGCCCCTCGAAGGTCAAGGTAAAAGAGGAACTAATTCCCTTGAGTGCCTGTTAACTGTACTGATTCAGAAAGGTCTCGAACCTGCTACCTGATCCTAATACAAGCTCGCAGGCTACGCGATCATTAGACAACAGAACTTTTGGGGAGATAGATTTAATAAAAAACAATCAGTAAGTAGCGATTTGATAAACAACAAATCAGTAGAGTAGCGATTTGATTTTTATCCCATTACTTCCACATTTTTAAAGAGAGGAGTGAAGCACCATAACCAAGATGGGATTCCCAGTTGGAGAGGAGAGGACAATGAAACATACTCTCCTCTTGACCCCCTCCCCTCTAGTAAGATTTACCAAAGTTTTGACTTTTAACACTCAGATTGGCCAACCTAAATGATGAAAAAAATAATGCCACTAGGCCAGTAGGAGGGGAGGGGCCGGTGACATTTTTGTTTGCCTAAT
The DNA here is from genome assembly GCA_001010745.2 of Gerris buenoi. NCBI lineage: Eukaryota > Metazoa > Arthropoda > Insecta > Hemiptera > Gerridae > Gerris > Gerris buenoi. The sequence goes on along the minus strand of KZ652520.1, from coordinate 91,602 downwards.
TGGCCCGACCTTCTAAAATTCGAAATCCTGACTTCTCATTGGCTCCCGACGGATTTTCCCGCGCTGCCAAAAGTCAAAACTATAGTAAATTTTACTGTAATTACGTTAATCAAATAGGTGTTTTATCACATGTCTTCCAATAAATAATGATAAAAATATGGATGGACTAAAGGATATAGCGACTGTGTACCTGCAAAACCTCGTAACCCCAATAACTAAATTTTTCAGGAGATGCAAAAAACGTTGTTTTTGTACACTTTAGTTAAATGATAAATACGAAGTATTACAATAATTTCTATAGGGGGCCGGCGTAACCGAGTGGTTAGCACCCTCGACTCTGAAACCAAGGTCTAAACCCCGGCGTGAGTTCGAATCCCGGAGGGGTCAGACATGTTTCACACTGATGATCTCATCGAGTAGATGAGTAAAGTGGTCGGATAACCCCCCGTCCTGTAATGACCCTGGCAGTTGATCGGGACTAAAACCAAAAAAAAAAAAAATAATAATAATAATAATTTCTATAAAAAAATAATTGATTTAGGCTAACTAGCTTTTGGACATAAGTAAATAATAATAATATCTATCAAAAAATGCAATAAAAAAGAAATCTCGATTTTGAGGGTTACGAGGTATGCTTACTTACTTTACTTTCGCCGGCTCTACAGTCCTAGGTGGACCCCTGCCTCTCGAACCGTTTCTAGCCATTTATCCCTATCCTGGACCACAGTTCTCTGGGGTCCAGGGTCTGTAGGTCCTCCCTGACATCGTCCAACCACCTGCTTCTAGGTCTTCCCCTTCTTCTTTTCCCGTCCATTTGCGCTTCCAGAATGTTTTTCAATTCTCTTCCCTGAGTTCTCATCACATGACCTAGCCATCTTATCCTCATGCATTTAATAAACCTGATTATATCTTCATGGCCAAGAAAATCATCTATTTCCATATTGGTCCGAATTCTCCAACCGTGGTCCTCGTGTACACCTCCTAATATTTTTCTAATTATTCTTCTTTCGAAGACTCTGAGGCGTGTTATTTCTTTACTAAGTAAAACCCATGTTTCAGATCCATAGAATACTACTGGTCTTACGAGAGACTTGTAGAGCATTAGTTTTGATGTTCTGGATAGTACATTGGATCTGAAAAGCTTTATATTAGCATAGTATGCTCTACTTCCTGCTATTATTCTTCGGCTAATTTCCTCTTGGGTTTTATTTAGGCTATTAATTTCGGACCCTAAATAGTTAAAACTGTCGACCTCTTCAAAATTATAATTACCAAGAGAGATATTTCTAAGTTGTCTGTATCTTCCTTGCTGGGTTAGCTACATATATTTTGTTTTCTCTTGGTTGATACTAAGCCCCATTTGTTTAGCCATTTCTTCTATCAATGTAAATATCTCTCCCATTCTATCCTTATTTCTTGCCATTATGACGATGTCGTCAGCATATGCGCTAATCTGCCAGGATTTATATGTGATGTTCCCCTTGTTTGCTGCCTCTTTCACAACCTGGTGCAACGCAAGGTTAAATAATACTGCAGATAGACCATCTCCTTGTCGAACTCCTGTTTTAATTTGGAAAGGTTCGCCCACCTTATTCCCAATAGTTACTTTGGCTCGGGCATTGCAATGTGTCATTTCAACTAATCGGATTAGCTTGGTTGGAAATCCTTGTTTCCGGAGCGCTATATTCATTTGACGTCTATCTACACTGTCGAACGCTTGCTTAAAATCGATAAAAAGTAGATGCATGCTTTTGTCGAACTCGTGAAATTTTTCCATTGCCTGTCTAAGGATGAATATTTGATCCGTGGTGCTTCTATTTCTTCTAAAACCACACTGATAGTCACCTAAAACTGCCTCAGAGTAAGTTTGAATTCTTTTGAGAATCAAACTAGACAGTACTTTATAGACTACATTTAATAGCGTGATTCCCCTATAGTTTCCACAATCCTGTTTATCACCTTTCTTGAAGATTGGGCATATTAATCCAGTGTTCCATTCGTCAGGCATTTTTTCCTCATGCCAGACCTTACATATTACATGTAGTATTGCTTCCTCTAGATTAATCCCTCCATGCTTTATTAGTTCGCTAGGTATAGAGTCCTCACCTGGCGCCTTATTATTACGCAT